>JAJHZJ010000131.1:4696076-4822712 GCA_023548195.1 Bettongia penicillata ogilbyi | reverse complement strand
GCTTTGAAGATATTTGCTTGCATGTTGTCCCTCATCGTTAGATTTTAAGTTTCCTGAGGGCGGAGACTATCTTTTGTATCACCAATTTTAGTACAATGATTGGTATTTAGTAGGTGTTTAATAAATATTAATAAATAAATAAAAATAAATAAATAATTAATAAATGAATATTAATAAATAAATAAAAATAATAAACATTGATCAGTTGACTGAGCTAGGCACCATGGAGGATAAAGGCAAAATAAGGCTGTGATCAGCCAAGAGTTAACCTGCTTGACTGATATTTTATTGTGGGAGCCAATAACTTTTAACTAATACATCATGTTATGATCTATTTTTTTAAAAAGTTTTGATTTTGGTAACCCTAAGGAGAGGCATCGTGACATAGCAGGTAGAGAGATGGCTTTCAGAATCAGGCAGACCTGGGTTCAAGAGCTGTCTCTGACTCATACTGGTTGTGTGACACTTAGCTGGTCTCTTAGCTTCTCAGGTCAGAGGTGTCAATAACCACACACAGCTCACAATGCTCCCTTATCCAACCGGATTAAAGGGTAACTGGGAAATATTTAACAAAATAAGTAAAAGTATAATAAAACAGAGACTATTAATATGTGGTTTTCTAAGTCAATGTGTGGCCCCAGGGGACCTTTAAATACATTATTTAGTGGCCCCATTTCTATTTGAGTTTGATGCTACTGCTCTAGCCAACTCTCAAAAACTCTAAATTGAAGAAAATGTGCCAACCTTCTGAAGGCTCCTCACTAGAATCTTCTTACAAGAAAGTCAATGAAATTAGAGGTTTCGTCCTACTCCCAATTCTAGCCTGGCCCTACGGCTACAGCTTCTGTCTTCAGGGAGTTTATAATCAATCGTGTGAGGCAAAAAAGCATAGGACTCGAGAATGTGAGCTCTGTAAGAGACCTTAAAGATCATCTAGAACAAAACGTCTCATTTTTATAGGTGGGAAAACTGAGGCACAGGGCAGGGAAGTGCCTTGGGAGAGGTCACAAATTCAATTGGTGGAAGAGTTGGGACATAAACGCAGGTGTGCTGACATCTAGTTCAGTGCCCTGTGCCATGCTGTGTGAAAGGAGGCTTGTCTAACTGGATTGATAAAGACGGAGGGGGGTGGTGGTGGCGGTGGTCATTCATTAATTAATGCCAGGTAGAGGGATTTGGAACCTGTTTGTTGAAGAATATTCATTTAGCTCCAGTATAGAGGATGACATGGAGAAGGTTGAGCATCATCATCCCCCCACCCAAAAATATTCAGTGTTTTCTCATGACCTCTCAGAAAAAGTATATAAATGGTATCTGTATCCCATTTGTCTCTCAATCACTTTTCCAGGCTTATGTCATATTACTCCGCCTTCATGCCTGCCCTTTTCATTCTAATAAAATCAATAGTCTAACTATTCCCCATACTAGCATTTGATTTCCAGCCTCTGTGACTTTGAGCATGTGGTCATCCATATGTGGCATTTTGTCCCTTCTCTCCTCCTCCTTGTAGAATCCCTGGCTTCTTTCAAAGTCCTGCTCACTGGACTTTTGCCACTGGACCCAGATGATTCTGGAGGAAAAAGTGAGGCTAGTGTCTTTGCACAGCCCTCCCTCACTTAAATCCAGTTCTCTTGCAAGTCATGGCGTCACCTTTCTGATGTCATTGTCGTCTTCGAGAATGAAGGACAGACAGCAGCAGCAGCAATGATTGTGAGTAGTCTCTCTTGAAACTACTTTTTTTGCATTTACTTATTGTGTACAAGTTTTGTATCTTTTTTTTCCCAGTAGAACATAAGCTCTTTTTGATTAGGAACTATCAAGCCTTTTGTCTTCTTATACCCCATCTGCTGCCATAATGTAGGTGTGTGATGATTTTTTGTTGAACTGAATGTGTTAAATTTAACATAACATTGCTAGCCCTTATACTAATTCTAATCACCAGAGAAGAACCAGACCCTGACAGCCCATGCTCCCCACGCTGTGAAGGAGAAGCATTGGGTAAATGCCAAGCTCTCTGGGCTTCTCTGAGGCTTAAGCCTCCAGCTCCACCTCCCCCTTATTTTATGAGTCTAAGTTGTGGGGATAATGTATATAGATAACCAATCAAAATTAGTGACTGAGCCCCCACCCACTGGAAACCCTGCTTTCCCTCTGCATCGGCTATATTTCACTGAGTCCTACTCATTTGACCTTGGCATAATTGGGTCACCTCCTCCTTCCTCTCTCCCCATGGGAACAGAGAGACAAGCAGAACTGTATGTAGTGTTTTCACTTTTTGCATAGAACCAATAAAAGGAACAACACTATGAAACAGAATAAATACCTATTGTGTTTTTGTGCCTTTAGCTTCTCCTAGGCCTAGCCACTCATCCACAAACAATATGCAAACATACTCTGAACCTAGGAAGGAAGGAAGGAAGGAGGGAGGGAGGGAAGGAAGGAAAGAAAGAAGGGAGGGAAGAAGGAAAAAAGAGAGGGAGGAAGGAAAGGATGAAAGGAGGGAGGGAGAAAAAAGAAGGGAAGGAAGGTGGGACAAAGTAAGGAAGAAAGGAAGGGAGGAGTGAGGGAATGAAGGAAGGGTGAGGGAGGAGGGAAGGAAGAAGGAAAGGAAGAAGAAAAGAAGGAAGGAAGAGGAGGAGGAAGAAAAGGAGGAAAGAAAAAGGGAAGGATGAAGGGACTAAGGAAGGAGGAGGTAAGGAAAAAGAAAGAAGGAGGGAGGGGAGTAAAGAAGGAAGGAGGGAGGGATGGAAGAGAGGGAAACTGAAGAAGGAAAGAAGGAAGAGAGGGAAGAAAGAAGGAAAAAAGAGGGAAGGAAGGAAAAAGGAAAGAACAGGAGGAGAGGAAGGAAGGAAAGGAAGAGAAGGAAGGAATAAGGAAGGGAGGAATGAAATAAGGAAGGGAGGGGAAAAGAAAGGGAGGGAGGGAGAAAGGAAAGAAAGGAAGGAAAGAGGAAGGGAGGAAGGAAGGGAGAGGGGAAAGAAGGAGGGTGGGAAGGAGGGAAGGAAAAAAGAGAGGAAGAAAGAAAATGTGGAAAGAAGGAAGGAAGGAGGGAGGGAGGAAACAAACAATAATTTATTAAGTGCCTACTGTATGCCAGGCACTATGCTGTCCTTACAACAATCATGGAGGACAGGTATTATTACTATCTCCATTTTACAGGGGAGGAAACTGAGGCAAACAGAGATTAAGTGACTGGCCCAGCGTCACACAGCTAGAGGAAGGAGTCCTGGAAAAGATGCAGCCCCTAGCCTCTTCTCCTAGGATCAAGGAAAGGAGTGCAGTGAGAAATAGAGCACAATTCTCAAAGGTGTTCAACTCACAGCCATTCCAGTCTCTTGAGCAGGAAAGTGTGAGTGTGTTTACTGGAGCATTTGGGGCGTGAAGAATTCTGTGCTCAGCAAACCTGGATAGTAGAGTCACCATGACTTCTATCACCCCATCCTATGAGGACAAAAACTGAAAAGGACACGGTCCTCTATGTTCTTTCTCAGGTAACCGAGAAGATGCCCGAGAGAACTGTGCTATTTGACCTATCAAGAAAATGAAATTTTTTTTTTTTTTTGTGAGGAGGGGGACTCCAATCCTTCATCCATTTCAGAGGAGGTTGAATTCTGAACAGGGTGTTGTCTATTGCCTTGATGCTCCCTTCCCCACCCAGCATGTTTGGGGAGCTGAGGGACGGGGTGGGGAAGCTGGCAGCAGATTGCACTCTTCTTTAGTGCGTGTAAATGCACCTTTAAAATGCATAGAAGTCTGAACAGAACTCATCTGTCATGGTTTTCACTGGTGAGAGGGATCCATCAATCCGCCATGGAGATTTTTCTTTTTCTTTTACAAAAGTAAGTATTGATTCTCTATGAATGTAAACTCTCCCTGTGAACCCTTTCAGGCTTCCCACAGGCTCTTTTCAGTCATGGAGCTATGAACTCTCATACATCATTTCTCCTTTTGTCCTAGGTTCTCTTTTTCTGTGGGAGTATGGATGAATGGGAAGGATTATAGGTAGTATAGCATATATGGGAGAAAGTCTGACCCTGAAGTCACAAGATCTGAATTCAAATCCTAAAGCTGCTACTCCCTGCCTTTATGACCTTGGATAAATCGAATAACATCTCTGGGCCTTTATTCCCTCATCTGTAAAATTAGGGGCTTGGGCTAGACGGTCCCTAAGTGCTTTTCTAGCTCCATATTATAATATTATTAATCATAGTAATAATCATACTAATCATATAAAATAATAATAATGTAGCATTTTAAGATTTGCAAAATGCTTCACAAATATTCTCTCATTTTATCCTCCAACAATCCTTGGAGGTAGGTGTTATTATTATCCCTTTTTGACAAATGAGGAAACTGAGGCAGAATGATTTTTCATGCAGCTAGCCTGAAACTAAATTTTAACTCTAGATCTGTGAATCCATTATCAGTAGTGTTAAGATGCACAGCAAGCTGGAAGAAAAGAAGTTAAATTAAGGGAATTCATCCTTTTGTTCACCTACCTCTGCCCCAAGGTGATTTCCAGCCCCAACTCCTCAGGTTGCTAGTGGTGTTACCTTGGTCAAATCACTGGCCCTCTCTGAGCCTCAGTATCTTTTCTGTAAAAGGAATTGCTCTAATCCAACGTGGCTCTAACATTCTTTGAGTTCAATCTAAAGAGATTTTTAAGCTCAATAATGAAGCAGGTGCATATGGGAGGTGGAGGAGACTGGGAAGAAGGCTAGGCAAGGGGGCGGTTGGTGGTTTGGCTGTGTGTATCTTTCAGTCACTGCCGCCTTTGGATTTATAGAGCTGATGACCTCTGCCTGCTGTATGGTGGGCCCCTCGCCTTCTGTACTGGTTCCTAACTAGAACCTGATATTGGACCCATGTAGCTTGTTGATAACACAGCTCCCTGGTGAGCCTGGAGTTCGTGAGCTGTTGAGAGATATGTTTATTTCCTTTTAATGTTGTTCAGGGCTCAACATTTTACCCAGTGGTACGATAGTAAATAAACAAGAACGCCGAATCTTTGGCAGGGGGAAATATGGAGGTCTTTTTTTTTTTCCTTCTGTATTCCTGAGTAATATCTCAAAACTTGTGTGGCTCACAAGAGCCTGCAATGTTTGGCTAAGGAAAAAAAATACATATTTCATACACGAGCGCACAGGTACACCCACACACACAAGAAGAAAGTACCCTGTAAAACTGCTCTGGGGGGCTCTGTGGTACAGGTCGAAGACTCCCAGAGGTTTCTGGGTTGCTGTCTTAACCCAGGGAACTATAACCCGGATAATTGTCTCTCTGTAAAGGGGCCATTTTATAGGTCCCGGAATCCATTGGCAAGCCGATCTCCTAATACTAATCTCTAGGACCTCGAGGATGGGGGTAGGGTAGGTGGGAAGTAGAATTATTGCACAGAAATCGTTCAAATGTTTCAGCGTGAAACCCGACAGCCATAAAAAAAAGGAAAGAAAGAAAGAATTACAAGGTAAATGAGAGCATGAGCTGTTGCTGGAAAGGAAGAAAATGTAGCCTGCCTGGGCTGAGCTGGGTTGGGTGATGGGGAGGCTGGTTGTTCCAAGGACCAAGGGAAGCTATGGGGGTTCTGTTGTTGAGGAGAACCCTCTGGATCTCTGCAAACTTTGGAAATCCTGCCAAGGTTTACAGGAGGAGAAGCACCTAGGTCTCAAGGGGTGGGTCCACTGATCTGGGAGCGCCTGGGGACACATTGGAAAGAGAAGACAGAGGTATGTGGGGGGACCACATAGATGAGGAGGAAACTGGATGACATCAGGAAAGGAAAGGGAACTAGAAAAATACAGGCATGGGCAAGGGTTGGGAAATACTTGGAAAAACTGAGAAAGAAGGGATCTGAGGGCTATGGGAGGAGAGAGAGGACTGGAGTGGAGAAGAGGTATTGGGGACACAAAGGGAGAAGGAAGACTGGGAAAATGCTGGGGGAGAGAGAGAGAGAGAGAGAGAGAGAGAGAGAGAGAGAGAGAGAGAGAGAGAGAGAGAGAGAGAGAGAGAATCTATTAAACACCTACCCACCTACCATGTGCCAGGTGTCTACAGGCATACCGCTCTAAAGGCACCTGATCTAGTCTGATCTCAGACATTAAGCAGGGTCAGGCCTGGTTGGTAACTGGATGGCAAACCTTCTGGGAATACCGGATGCTGTAGGTTAAAGTGCAGCTAAGTGGCGCAGAGGATAGAGCTCCAGGCCAGTCAGGAGGAGCTGAATTCAAATCTAAATGCACTTATTGGCTATGTGACCCTGGGCAAGTCACTTCACCTTGTTTGCCTCAGTTTTCTCATTTGTAAAATAAGCTGGAGAAGGAATGGTAAACCACTCCAGTATCTTTGCCAAGAAATTCCCAAATAGGGTCATAAGGCGTAGGAAATGAGTAACAACACGTTCTAGGCACTGTGCTAAGCACTTTACAAATACTATCTCATTTGATCCTCAATGATCCTGGGAGGTGGGTCCTGTTATTATCTCCATTTTACAGCTGAGGAAACTGAGGCAAAAAGAAGTTAAATGACTTACCCAGGATCACAGAGCTAGCATCTGAGACTGGATTTGAATTCAAGTCTTCCTGATTCCAGTGGCTCTATCCACTGCTCCACCTAGATGTCTCCTCCTTGTCTGAAGGATTAGGGAAAAGAGGAAGGGAGTTAGGGGAAACACTGGGGAGGGGAAAGAGAAGGGGACTGGCCTGAGGATAGGAGAGGGGTCTAGGAGAGACAGGCAGGGGAAGAGGGCTGGGAAAATCGTAAGTGGAGAGGTTAGGAAAGAGAAGGGATATTGGAGGGGCATTGACTGGTGGGAGGACATTGGGAGACATAAGGGGAGATGTTATGGGGCTGGGGAAATATTGGGTAGAGTTTTCTAGAGAGAATCAAGGCTAGGGAAACACTGGGAGGGAGAATGTTGGGAAACATGGAGAGAAAAGGAGCCCGGGTGATGCTGGAGAAAGACTAGGGTGAGAGAGAGATTAGGGAAGAATGAGGAACTGGAGTGTTACTGGAAGGAGAAAGAGTAGTGGGAGACACAGGGGAATGGAGGGAGGTTGGGGAAACCTTGTGGGGAAAGAGAAAGGTAATGAGGGAGAGGTGAGGGGACTATGGTGGGTCTTAGAGAGGAAAAAAGAGAAAGGGATTAGTAGACACTGGGTTGCTAGGTGGATAGAGCCCTGGTTCTGCTGTCAAGAAGATATGAGTTAAAATCTGACCTCAGACACTTAGCTGTGTGACCTTGGGTGAGTCACTTCACTCTATTTGCCTCACTTTCCTCATCTGTAAAATGAACTGGAAAGGAAATGACAAACCAATCCAGTATTTTTGCCAAGAAAACCCAAGATGGAGCCACAAAGAATCAGACACAACTGAATAGGAAGGGGATGCTGGGAAAGTGATGTCAGGGCTAAGGAGGTTTTGAGAAAGGAACTGAGGCTAATGAAATTTCTGTACATTCTTCGATAAAGCAAGCAATGTAAAGCACATGTTGATCAGCTCTGTTTAATTTTTGAGGCAGGAGCTCGGATGCTCTCTGAATTGGGTCAGAAGCCATGACCAAGCCCTCCATTATACAACAAGGCTGACGAAGGTTTGAGAGGATTCCCAAAAGTGGGGCTTAGCAGAGACAGAAGGATCAGGGAGATGGACTGCCTGAGTCCAGCCAGGAGCCACGCCAGGGAAGGAGTCAAAGTTTTCACTGCTCTGAAAGGAATCAATAAAGTCAACTGAGAATGGAATTGTCCCTGGAGATGAGGGACAGGATGTGAGACTGAAGAGACTGTCGGCAAGTAGGGTATGGGGCTTTCAAAGAGAGAATAGTACTCTAGAATGAAGGGTACGGTACCAGGCAGGCTGGAGGACACTGGGGGGACACGCAGGGAGATGATTTGGGGCTGGAGAAACTGTGGGGAGAGTCCCCCAGAGAGAAGAAAGGGACTGGGAATACACTGAGGGTTGGAAAGAGAAGGGGCATGGGGGTTCCTTAGGGAGAGACACACAAGCAGAGATAAAAAGAGGTTGGGGAAAAGCAAGAATGAGGTATGGTACCATAGACAGACCTAGGTTAGAATCTTGCCTAAGACTAGCTGCATGATCCTAGGCAAGTCATTCTTCTTCTGAACCTCAGTTTCCTCATCTATGAAATAATAGTACTTAACTCACAGGTTTGTTGTTAGGTGGAATCAAAAGAGATAATATGGGAAGAGTGTTATGTGAGGTGGCAGTGGATAGAGTACCGAGCCAGGAGGACCTGAGTTCAAATCCAACCTCAGATATTTACTAACTGTGTGATCCTAGGCAAGTCATTTAACCCCGATTGCCTCCAAAATCATCAAGCACATAATTAAAAAAAGAAAGAAGTGATGTTTTACAAGGATATGGGGAACTTATATGGACCACAGGATATGCATAACTTTTGGAGTAATTGATGTTCCCATGAGGCTTGGGAGATGCTAGGAACTCTCACCCAAATTGGTTATGGTAACTGAGTAGAGGGCTAATTTTAGGATTCTACCCCTGAAGGCCTGGAAGTAGCTTTAGTTCCCAGATGTCTGGTCTAAACCCCTCCTTTTACAAATAAGAAATCTGAGGCTTAGATGAGGGATTGGAATTGCCCAAAGTCACACAAGTAGGATCATATAGTCCAAGATCCCCATTTTATAGATGAGAAAACTGAGGCTCAGAGAAGGGGAAGGGATTGCCCAAGGTCGCAAGAGTAGTACATTGTAGAGTTAGGATTTAAACTCAGATCCACACAGTTTCCAAGTGTCCTTCCTACCTCTCCAGTGTGGTTTCTGACTGATGGCACTGGAAACAAATAAATGGTTGAGCATCATAGATACACAGAGCTGGCAGGGACCTAGGAGACCATTAAATCCTGTCTTTTTATTTTACAGATGAGGAAACTGAGGCTGAGAACAATTAACTAAAGTCAGACAACTTGTGTCTGGGGTAGATTTCGAACTCAGGTCTTCCTGATCCTAAGTCCTTCTGTAAGTGAGACCAACCTAATTGTGAATCCTTGAATGTATTAGATCATCCTGCTCTAGGCACTTTGGAAGTTACATAATAGGGATGAGACATGGTCCATGCTTTTTCTATGACTTACCATCCAAGGAGGAAACAATATAGATCATAGGGCAAGATAGGATTCACTGCTGAGAGACCTTTACCTAATCAGCTTCCTATCTTTAACCTTCAGCCTCAGATCAGACCCCTCAAAATGGGGGGTCATGAGAGCATAGATTTAGCACTGAAAGGGACCTTTGAAGTCTTCAGAGTCCAACCCTTTCAACTTATAGATGACAATACTGAAGAACAGAGAAAATAAGCAACTTGTCCAGGATCACCCAGCTGGTCAATATATGTAGTGGGATACTAACCCAGGTCATTTTTACTCCAGCTCCAGGTAGGACTGGTTGATATCTAAGGGTTTTTCCTTTAGGTTTTCTCTCTTAATTATGTCTTCTATAACAACTCTAGCAAATGCGATAGTATCTGTAAGGCCCTTATAGCACAGTATGTAGTAGGTGCTTAATGAATGATTTTCCTCTGCTCTTCCGCATTATAATAACTAATATTTATCTATAGCACTTTAAGCTGTATATATATGTTATTTATTTGATTCTCACAACCGTACTATGAGGTAGATGATATTATTATTTTCATTTGACAGGCAAGGAAACTGAGACTGAGAGGTAAAATGGATTTGCCCAGAGTCAGAAAGCTAGTAGGTGTCTTAGGAAGAATCTGAACTGGGATCTTCCTGATTCCAAGTCCAGTGCTCCATCCACTGAACAACCCAACTCCCTACCTATGATTTAGTGATACTTATACTTGGTTGTTGTCCTTCGTTTTTGAAGAAGACCAAAACGACATCACTATGATAAAGTATGAAGTTTCAGTGTGTCCGACTGTGGCTGATCAGACCAATATGAGCTTGAAATGCTCTACCACAGGTTGGGCACAGATTGTCTGTATGAATTTTTAGGGTGGATAATCCAAATTTGCGCATCCTGTGTTTACTTTGTGCTATCTCAATTCTGCTTTGCTCATAGAGCACAGCACCTTTTCTGATGCGGGCATGCCATGCTGAGCCATCTTGTGCCAGTGTTTCCCATGTTGCACAGTCAAATCCAGAGTTCTTGAGAGACACCTTGAAAGTGTCCTTGTATCGCTTCTTCTGACCACTGGGTGATTGCCTGCCCCATTAAGTATCAATTAAGTGATACGTAGGGTAGGAACATGGGGGCTAGAGGTGTTGGCCCTAGGGTCAGGAGAACCTGAGTTCAAATCTAGCCTCAAATCTATCCTTATTAGCTGTGCGACCCTGGGCAAATCACTTCACCTTGTTGACCTCTGTAAAATGGACTGGAGAAGGAAATGGCAAGCTGCTCCAGTACCTCCCCAAGAAAAATTCCAAATGGGGTCACGTAGAGTCGGATATGACTGGACAACAATGACAAGAACGCAGTTAGGAGCAGGACAGACGTAACTCAAGTGTCCCTATGGTTTCCTCTACACTCCCAGGGATTGTGCTCTCTTTGTTATAGGCTTTCCTTGTGGTGATCCAAATTGCAGTCCATCCACATCTGTTCACCTTGGGCAGTTGTCATTCATGTCCTCCTGTAAACTGGACACAAGGGTCCACCCAGTGTATTGGAGACTCCTGTAGAGCTCTTTCCGTATGATGTGGATGCCAGTAGAGCAGGTGGGCTGTCCATCAATTATTCCTTGCTCTGACTGGGTGACTAGCTAGTTGACTCTGCCCCTCCCCCCACCATCTATTTCTTTAAGTGTTTTTCATGCACAATTCTTCTATCTCATGCCCACCACACCCCTTCATGTTGCCCTTTGGCTAGAATAATTTTGGTCCTCCAGAGGCAGTGTTATTCCATCATTTGTAGCCCCAGAAAAATATTAGGTTCAAATTCCCACCTGTGCTGGTTCCTAGTCGTGTGATCTTAGGTAAGTCACTTAACTTGTCTGGGGGTGGGGGTGGGGATATGCCTCAGTTTCCACATCTGTAAAATGAGAGCTTTGGATTCCTTGGCCTCTAGGATACCTTCCAGCCCAAGTGTAGGATCCTGGGAGGAGGGGGGATTGGGAGGAAAAGATGGACCTTTGTTTTAAGGAAGAGTTTTGGACCATTAAAATAACTGTGCAATTTTCCCAAAGGCAATCCAATATACTCTCCTTCTCCCATCTGATAACAAATTCAGTTTTAACAGGCACTTAGTGATCTTCAAACTGTTTGTAAGGCCTATAGCTGGATGCTGGAAGCACTGTTTTAGGGACCAGTAAGAGAAATATAGGAAAGTTTAGGTGAATTAGGATAGTGTGGGGATTAAAGTGAATGTGAGTCAATTAGGGATAATTTACTTCAAGAGATAGAATTTGAACAGAGATCTAAAGCTTGAAAGAAGAGAAAGCACAGCTTCAGACCTCCCTAGCTCAAGAAGCTACAATGATTCCCTCTTGCCTTGAGGATAAAATGCAAAGTCCTCTGGCATTTAAAGCCTTTCACAATATGATTTCAACCCATCTTTGCAGACTGATCTCACTGTGCACCACTTTGGGCGCTCTGCATTCTAGTTAAACAAATCTACTTGCCATTCCCTTAGACACAATATTTTATTTCCTGACACCACTTTTTTTTTTTTTTTTGAATAGGCTATCCCCTGTCCCTTCTACACATCCCCACTTAAAGAATCTCCAGCTTCTTTCTTTGAACAGCTCTTGGAGAGCTGTTCGGATTCCCTTTAGGTTTTAGTGCCTTGGGGCAACTACGTGGTGAAATGGATAGATTGCCTGGCCTGGAGTCAGGAAGACTCATCTTCCTGAGTTCAAATCTGACCTTAGGCACTTACGAGCTATGTGACCTTTCACCCAGTTTGCGTCAGTTTCCTCATCTGTAAAATGAACTGCAATGAGAAATGGCAAACCACTCCAGTATCTTTGCCAAGAAAAACTCGAATGGGGTCATGAAGAGTCAGACAAAACTGAAATAATTAAGCAACTAACTTTGAGGTTATATCCACTGCACCATGTTGTCTCTCATTCTTAGAATATAGAGGAAACTTAATTAGTGTTTGTGGATTGAATATGTGTGTTGGTCCTTCGTTGCCGAAGAAGACCATGCCATCAGAGAAATGATGACATGACTTGCACTTGACTTTGTTTTCTGAGCAAGGGAGGGCTGTGCAGGTCACCAACCTCACTTCTCCTCCAGAGTCATCTGAATCCAGTGACCAGATATTCATCAGGATGACTGGAGATGACCCAGGATGAGGCAATTGGGGTTAAGTGACTTGCCCAAAGTGAGTGTCAGGTGTCTGAGGTGAGATTTGAACTCAGGTCCTCCTAACTCCTGTACTGGTGCTCTATCCACTGCACCACCTAGGTGCCTCATTTGTGTATTAACAGGTATCTGTGGACAGAGGACACACCCAGAGGGAGTCTATTGACTAAATATCTCTTGTTGTATTGTGGGTATACTGCCTGGCGAACAGTTGTCATTTAATAAATCAATGATTGTGACTAATTATGGAAATCTTTTGCATGACTACACATGTATAATCTATAGTAATTGGCTTGCCTTCTTAAGGAAGGGGAAAAGGAAAGAATATGAAACTCAAAATTTGAAAGAAAAGAGTCAAAATTTTTTGTTGCTATAAATTGAGAAAAAGAAAAATTAAATATAAAAATGAATGAATTGAATGATCGTTTTGTTGTATTGAACTGAATTGAGTTGAGTGAAGGGAGAAAGTGTGGGGTTAGCCTGGGCAATACCTCGGAGGGTAAAGAACAGCTCAGGTTTGCTTCTTGAGGGCATCACAGTGTTTGTTTGTGTTCACTCATTAACATTTTATTGGGCACCCATTGGGTGTAAAACTTTCTGTGTTGAAACCTGGAAACGTTTGGGGAATGACATTGAAAAGCCCGCAATTTGGATGTAATTTCTGGCTCTTCTCTCGGCTGCTCCTCCCTTCCCTTCCTCCTCCTTGCTTATTTCATCCATAAGATAAATATAGAGAGGACAGAGAAATGAATAGTTTGTCTGCAGCCTCTTTTGCAGATCCATCATGTAGCACTATGTGTAGATTTTGGAAACAGCTTGAGATTACTGAATTAATTAGAATAAAATTAATCAAAACACCCACTGTAGAGCAACCTGAGTGTGCTGAATGTGACTTGGTTGAGAGAGGACCTCAGAGTGGAAAGATGGCACAGCATGGTGGGCTTCCATTCTCCCTTCCCCTCCTTCACAAACGCCCTCCCATCACTCACAAGGGGCGGAAAGGGGAATGTAGATGGAGGCCTGCTGAAGTAAAGCTTACACCCCATACAGAAGGGAATGTTCCAGAGCTGCTCATAGCTGGAATACTGGGGCCTCTAGCTTCAGAGTGAGAGATACTAGGGACCGCAGGGTCCATTTGACCCAACACCTTCATTTTATAGATGAGGAAATTGAGGCCCAGACATTTGTAAGTAACTTGTAGCCAAAGTCCTGCAGATGGTAAACAGCAGAGTGGGCATTCGTCTAGAACTCTTCCATTTGTATTTCACTGCTTCTTATTTTTGTACACGAAGCATTTTTTCTTTTTTTTCTTTTTAAATTAATTTATTTGTTTTCAGTTTTCAACCATCACTTGCATAAGTTTTACATTTTCTCCCCCTCCCTTTCCCCTCTATCCCCAAGACAGCATGCAATCTTACATGGGGTCATATTTACTTTCTTACTCAACCACGAGGCACTTTTTCCTACCCTCCTTTTATTCTCTAGCATAAAGTGAAGTGCTGTAAGCTTTGGTCAAGGAGCGATGGCTAATAAGGAGGGGCAGCACTGATCATCAGTCAGTCAATTAACAATGATTTATTAACTCTTACTATATGCCAGACACTGTTTTAGGTGTGTTTTAATAAAATAGTAGGTTGTCTAGTAGGGAACAGTTAGGTAGTACAGTGGACAAATTGCTGAGCCTGAAGTCAAGAACACTCATCTCCCTGAATTCAATTCTGGCCTCAGACTCTTACTTGCTTTGTGACCCTGGGCAAGTCACTTCACCCTGTTTGCCTCAGTTTTCCCATCTGTAAAATGAGCTGGATAAGAAAATGGCAAACCAATTCAGCATCTTTGCCAAGAAAACTCCCAATGGGGTCACGAAGAGTCGGACATGACTGAAAATAACTGAACTTTGAACTTGAATATCTAGTATTTACATAGTTCCAATTATGCCAAGCACTGTGTTAGAACTTTACAAATAAATATTATCTTATTTGATTCTCACAATAGCCTTGAGACATAGGTACTGTTGTTATCCCCATTTATAGAGGAGTAAACTGAGGCAAACAGAGGTTAAATGATTTGCCCAGTAAAGAAGTGTCTGAGGTTCAATTTGGACTCAGCCAGGCTCAATGGTCTATCCCCTGGGCCACCTAACTGACCATTTTAATAAAGGGATACAGCACCTACTGGGGACCAGTGGCCAGGAAAGAGAGTTTTGGTCTAGACAGCCACAGTCACAGCTGTGGAACTGTAGAGGGTCATACCCTTTTTTTTTTCTAGCAACAATGGTTGAATTGAAATGAGATAAATTTGTAAAGCACTTAGCATTGTGCCTGGCACATGTTAAATCATTTTTCAGTGATGTCTGACTCCTTGTGACCCTATTTGGGGTTTTCTTGGCAGAGATACTGAAGCAGTTTGTCATTCCCTTCTCCAGCTCATTTGACAGATGAGGAAACTAAGGCCAACAGGGTTAAGTGACTTGCCCAGGGTCACCCAAGTTTTTGAGGCCAGATTTGAACTCAGGAACATGAATCTTCCTGACTCTAGGCTGGGTACTTATCCATTGTGCCACCTAGTTGCCTGCCTGGCATATAGTAGGTGTTATATAAAGATTCACTATTATTATTATTTAGAATAAAAGCAAGAGCCACAAAGGGGTGAGAGTGGACTGAATGACGAGTGTCTGTGCACGTACTTCAGTGCTTGTTGAGACTTTCTGAGAAATACATTTCTGTTTATCTTCTTTTCCACTCCCATATCCCTCTCCATTTTGTTCTTCCATTCTTATGTCCAACTTTTCGTGACTGAAATACCTAACTGACCCTAATAATGGTAGGATTGATTTTTATTACCCTTCGATGACCAGAGCAAGAGGTAGAAAGTGGAATGGAGGTATGGTGGGGTGGAGGATGCAGTATAGGTGCAAGCAGGCAGATGGTAAGATGCTCTGGTTGACCTTCCTGGTGGATAGTTGGATGACATCTGAATCAGGGTGTGAGTTGGCTAGATACGATTCATGGAGTGAATCATATCACTCACCAATCAGGACAGCTCAGTCCTGACTAGTAAAGGCCCAAAGCAGAGTCAATTATCTCCTCAAAGAAATGGATATGGTCTATAGGGTATTGTCCCAGGTGGGGAGAAGCAGGACAGTATCATCAGGGTCGATGCTAAGATAGCCAGGGAGGCCCAGGTTTCCTGGCATATATTTGAATTGAATATATATGGTGCTGCTTTACCATACCTTACATTTTATGTTTTTACTTTAAAAAAAAATCTTTCATTATTTTTCTTTTTTTGGTGGGGGGGGTGTTGTTTCTTTCACAATATGGTTAGTATGGAATTATATTTTGCATGACTGCTCTTCTATAATCTATAGCAAATTGCTTGCCTTCTCAGGTGGAGAGGAGGGAGAGAGGAAGAGAACTTGAAACTTTAAATTTTAAAAAGTTAATGTTATAATTGTTTTTACATGTAATTAGAAAAATCAAATATAAAAATGGAAAAAAATAAAATTTATGCTGATGTATTTTTTTAATATGACTAAAAAGGCATTTGTTTTGCAAGATAATATATACTTGTAATGGGTTTCTAATTTTTTTTTTGCTTTCTCATTGAGTGGGGCAGGAGGGAGAGAGAATTTGGAATTGGAAAAAAAAAGAATAAAAAAGTTTCTGTGCTTTAAAAAAATAAAGTTTATGCTTTTATATATGTATAATTCTGTAGCCCAGACCCAGTACTCTCCCCACTTTGCCACCCAGCTGTCTATACCATATCATAGGAAGCTGGGATCAAAGACAGATGGGAATGACCTTAGGCACTTATTTCAATCATAACTTTAATTCTTGAAAAACCCAGTTGACAGCTGTGTGACCTTGGGCAAGTCACTTAACCCTGATTGCCTTCAAAAAAAAGAAAAGAAAAACTTACTGGACACTGGACATAGATCCCAGCCCCTTCATATCTTGCTAGATGGTCTTCATGGGTTGCAATGGGAGGAAAAACAATTTCTTCCCTTAGTGGTAAAGCTATGATTGATATCCCCAAAGACTTAGGCTGCTCTTCAGATAACCTATCAAGGGCATGTAATGGAAGCCTTTGCAGCCTGGTAGGTCCTGCCTGGGGACGTCTTTGCTCCCTGACACAGCCCGCTAGAGCCCAGGGTCACCTGTAGGCCACTACTCTGAGGCATTAGGGTAGGACTTAAGTGGAGGGCAGAGATGTCATAAGGCAATGTTTCCAAACCTTGTCTAAGGCAGTGTCTGAGTTTTCCCCAGCATACAACCATAAAAACTTGATATTTCCATATATGGGCCTGGTCTCCTTTCAGTCCTTCCCATCTTCTTCTCCTGTGTTGATTCCTCTCCCTCCTTCTCAATCAGACTAGTTTTCAACAGAAAGGGAGCATGGTATAGTGATGTTGGTCTCAGTTAGGAAGATTAGGGTTCTGTCTGACCACATCTGACACATACTGTCTACATGACCTTAGCTAAGTCACTTAACTTATTCCTATAGCAGCTAGGTGGTGAGGTGGGGGTAGGATGTGTAGAATGTGTGCAGGGAAGACTAATGCCTCTGGTGTGATGGCTGCTGAGCCCTTTTCAAGGCTGCTTTCCACCTTTGGTGTCCACCTGATTCACCCAACTCTCATCTGTGACTCCAAGAAGTTGTAGCATGCACAGTGGCCACATCCCGGTAAACTATTTCAGGAGATGAGCTAAGTCAGAGTGAGGGGTAACTGAGATTTAAAAGCCTTTCATGAGTTAGGCGGGTGTCTATTCCAAACATGTGAAGACTCCCTCTGAAATGAGCAAATGGGAACAATTAGTTCCAACAGCCATGAAGACAACTGAAGCACACGCTGTGGAGTGCTTAGAGGCTGGTTAGACATCGAAGATGCCAAGGTCATCCACTGCATTCTGAGCCATTGCCAGTTGTCTTGACTCTATCCTGTGGCTGGACTGAGGATTCTGGCATCCAATTTATGCACAAATCAAAAGACATCACCCATACCATTTTACCACTTTTACTTATCTCAAAGTCCTATGATGAGAGGCAAGTGACAAAGCAGCAGGTATGGATATGCTGGATGCTGTAGTCACAACCCTGAGCACAGGCCATAGGGACATCTTCTTACAGGAAGCAGCAGTGGAATTTGGCAGCCCCCTGGATGTCTGAGGAGCCTCACTGCTCACCTCCTGGCATGAGGAAGGGGATAGAAAAGATGCCTTAAAAATCGTTTGCTCACTCAATCCTGACCTGACAACTGTGGTAGGTGGGGATACCACCCTCTGGTTGAAACACAAAAAGTGTACAAAAACTTCTGCAAAGATGATTCCCCTTGCCATCGGTACAGGGAATGTGCACACACTTATAGACAACAAAAAATTCAGTAGATCTGAAAGATGAAACAACTCTTGTTGTGAGAAAACTCAGCAAGTATCACCTCCAAATAGCAATCCTGAGTGAAACAAGGCTGGCAAATGAACAGCTTATTGAGGTTAGAGCTGGATACACATTTTTCTGGAGTAGCTACAGTGAAGGAGAGTGTCATGAAGCTGGTATAGGTGATAGTTTTCATCTGTAAGCTGAATATTCATTCACATTCAACAAAAGTGGCAGCCCCAAGGCAAAATGACTATCAGAAGAATTCATGTCAATAGATTAGAATACTTCTCTGAGCAGAAACAGTATGTTGCTAACTTGGAGTGAAAGTTGAGCCAACACATAGTTGGCAATAGTGGATCAGAAAAGGAGTGAGCAGATTTCAGAGATTTGGTGTACAGCACTATATTTTCTCTTCTGGGTCAGAACACTCACAAGCATCAAGAGTAGTTTGACGAAAATGATGGGGAAATTCAAAAGCTGCTAAATGAAAAGACGAGAACTCAACAAGGTATAGCACAGGATAGTTCATCCATTTCTAAGAAGGCAGCATTTAATTCCATCAAAAGTAAAGAACAAGCAAAGCTGAGAGAGATACAGGATTCTTCGCTCACTAAGAAGGCAGATGGAATTCAGTTTTATGCTGATGGTAACAATCCAAAGCTCTTTTAAGATGCCCTGAAAGCTCTTTTTGGACCAAAAACCATCTCAGCTACTCAGTGCTGATGGAGCCACATTGTTTAGTGATATAGATATGATCTTAGAGAAATGGGATGAACCCTTCCATAGTATTCTTAATACACAGTCATCAATCAATGCTGATCGTTTACTGTTTACCTCACATTGAAGTCTATTCCTCCCTAGCTGAAGAAGAGGTTTTGAATGGCATTACGTGGCAAAGCACCTGGCGCTTATTCTATTCTAGCTGAGATTTACAGGATGTGGGGAGGTCAATTGCTTATACAAAAAATGACTGAATTTTTCCAGGTTATATGGCAAGAGAAGGTTATCCCTCAGGAGTTCAAGGATGCCTCCATTGTTATCTCTATAAAGGTAAAAGAAATAGATTGTCCTGTGACAATCACAAAGGGTTCTCTCTCATTAGCTGGCAAGATTTTTGTCGGAGTCCTCCTTAATAGGCTGATCCTTCACCTGGAGATGCTTCAGAAAGGGCTGAGAAACAGTCGATATGGTGTTTGCTGCCTGCCAACTCCAGGAGAAATGCCCACAGTAGAACAGAAGTCACATCTGTAGATCTGGCCAAGGCCTTTGATATTATCAGTCATGAGGGCTTATGGAAAATTATGTCAAAATTTGTTTGCCCAGAGAAGTTCATTATCATGGTACATCAGTTTCATGATGGCGTGTTTGTCCAGGTTCTAGATAATGGACTTGCGCTTTCCTAGTTAACAGTGGAGTGAAGCAAGGCTGTGTGCTTGCTCCCATGCTTTTTAGCATGATGTTTTCATCCATGTTGTTACATTACACATCTTCAGTGAGGATGAGCATGGCATCAAGGTTAACTGCTGCACTAATGATAAATTCTCCAACTTGAAAAGACTACAAGGCAAAACCAAAGTACAGGGAATGTTGATGCGTGATTTTCTGTTTGCTGATGATTGTGCACTCAATGCAGCTTCTGAAGCTGAGATGCAACAAAGTATGGATCAATTCTTTGCTGCTTGTGCTAATTTTGGCCTAACAGTTAACACCTTGAAAACACAGGTGCTCCATCAACCAGCACCATACCATCCATATGTGGAACCATCAGTTACAGCAAATGGAGAGGTTTTGAATACTGTGGATAAGTTCACTTACTTTGACAGTATACTTTCCAGGGACGTACACATCGAAAATGAGGTTGACACATGCACTGCTAGACCTAGCTCAGTGTTTGGTAGGCTCCAAAGGAAAGTGTGGGAGAGAAGAGGTATTAGGTTTAGTACCAAACTGAATGTCTACTGAGCCATTGTGCTGATCTCCTTGTTATATGCCTGTGAAACCTAGATAGTCTACTAAGACCTTGCCAGAAAACTGAATCACTTCCATTTGAATTGTCTTAGAAAGATTTTGAAGATCACCTGGCAGGATGAGGTACCAGACACTGACGTCCTTTCTTGAATTAACCTGGCAAGCATTCAAACTCTGAATTCAAATTCAGAGAGAGTAACTCTCTGGTTGGCTGGTCACGTTGTTTGGATATAAGACTGTTTTATGGAGAACTCACACAAGGCAAGAGCTCACATGGTGGTCAGAAAAAGTGATACAAAGGTATTCTCAAAGCCTCTCTTAAGAACTTTGGAAATGATTGTGTGACATGGGCGAAACTGGCACAGGACTTCTCAGCATGGTGTGTCTACAACAGAGAAGGTGCTATGCTCTATGAGTAGCAGAACTGAAGTAACTCAAAAGAAATGCTAGATATGCAGATTTAGAGGATCCACCTCAAATGTTCACATGGACTCTTTGTGCCCAATCTGTGGTAGAGCATTCTGAGTTGTATTGGTCTGACCAGCCACAGTTGGACACACTATAATTTGACTCTAACATAGTGATGCCATTTTGGTCCTCTTTGAAAGGCAAGAGCTGTTGTCTTTCATAAGACAACCAACCACGGTGGTGAGGTGGATAGAATGCAGTGCCTGGAGTCAGGAGACCTGAGTTCAAGTCCAGACTCAAATGTTTTCTAGCTGTGTGACCCTGGGCAACAACTTTAAAATAGGATCAATATCATCACTTACCTCAAAGGATCAAATGAAATGATATTTGTAAAGCACTTAGCACAGTACCTAGCACATAGTAGGTGCTATATTAATGCTTATTCCCTTCCCTTTCCTTCCTGTTGCTCCTGTGGTCAAGAACCATCAGTGGCTCCCTATTTTTCATCAAAATATATACCTGAAGTTTCTGCCCTGACTTTTCAGACTCCATGTTCAGACCTTCACCACCATGGTGCACCAACCAATTAAGTCACTCTCTAGGGCTACACAGTTTACATAGCAGATGCAGAAGTCCATTGTTGGAGGGAATTTCCTCACTGGGAGTTCTCTATACAGATAAGATCAGAGGTAAGGTAAAAAAAAGTTCCCGTTCATCATCCTTTACAAACCCTCTCCAGCCTCCTATCTCTGCTTCTTTAAATCCTGTCCATCAAAATATCTCAACAGAAATTGGATATTTTTCTGGAAGAAGGCATTGGGGTCTTATCTCATGGTATTGTAGAAAGAGAGCAAGAATTAGAGTCAGAGGACATGGGTTTAAATACAATTTATTGTATTTATTACTAGCACGACTTTGAGCACCCCATTGTCCCTCTATGGGCCTCAGTTTCCTCATCTGTAAAGTGAGGGAGCCAGAGTATATCTCTAAATTTCCTTACAGGTCAAGATTGTCCATGCTCCTTTATGATGATTCCATGACCAGTTCATCCAACTTTCCCCCCAGATGATCTCTTCTTTCCTTCCTCTGAATCATGAACCTTATTGGGAAGCATTTAGTGATAAGTGATAGTCTCACAGTGTTCTCTGATTGCATCATGCATCTAGTCTTCTCCTTTCGATTAGATTGTAAACTCCTTGAGGTTGTGTTTGTGCATTCTCAGAGAGTACCATGACATCAAGATGATGTCATGATTTGCAGTTTGAGGGAAGGAAGGCTGTGTAAGGTCAGCTACCTCATTTTCTTCTGCAGTCATCTGGGTCCAGCCACTTGATATTCATCAGGATGACTGGAGATAGTGCAGGATGCAATGTGAGACCCTGGCCGTTTTTAAGGTCTTCTCAGATTCTCACTTTGAATGAGATACACCCATTCAATGAAGAGGCCTCTTTAAGTAGTTACTCAAGGGATAGCCCCTTTTAATAATAATAGGAATAAAAATCAAACAGGGAGAGTAAGACGCTCAGGAATCCTGGGTAAAAGAGAAGCAGTTACTATTTAGTATTTACATTCACTCTGTGCTAGGTGGGCAGGGACCTGTTGTCCAATCTCTGAGCTCCAGAGTGACTTGGGTTTAAGGCTTGGTCTTTGAACAAGAAATCTAGCCAGTGAAGCTAAAGGAGTTGAGGGGAGGCAACTGGATAATACCCATCCTTATCTTACTCTCCAAACCCTAGAACAATGTTGAACACTGTGATAATCGAAAAAACCGGAAGCCCATACACCTCCCTGAGACCCCTCCAAACTCATTTGTGGCAAACTAGCTCTCTGCTGTGGGCTTTCTACCCTTCCTTCTGCCTTTTTCTGAAATCCCAAGATTTTATTCCCTTTTTATTTCATCTGGGTCTCTTGCATTAGATAGTACCTAGTGTCTCCCTGCCTGTGACATCAGAGGTGAAAAACCAGTTGGATGTTCCTGATGAAGAACGTTGGGTCCCTCTAACCCCAACTCAAACCCACAACCTTCAGCTACTTCCATGAGCCACATGAGCACAAAGGTGCCCCAGGCTTCTAACATAAATGAGGTAGAGTGATGGAGAGCTTGGGGGAGCTGAAGATCGTTTCTGATTCCTTCCTTTCTCCTTTTGTAGCCCAAGTACCATCCTGCCTGAGTCCCCATGACTCTTTGGTTGTGTCCTTCCCTTGCTGCTGCTGCTCCCCTGTCTTCGTCCCCTGGTATTTTTTTGGTTTTGACCCTGATCCTCTCCATCTGGGATAGATCATACTCTCTGTTTCATTGCTTTATTACTATGAGTCTTAATTGGGTTAATTTCCCTTTAAGTCATTAAAGACGGGGGCAGAAACATAATAGGCAGTCACTAAAAAGTCGATCAGTTTGGAGTGGGCAAGATTACCTCACAGATAAGTTGTGTGTGGAGGAGAAGGAACAAACATTTATTAAGCAACTACTATGTGCCAGGTACTGTGCTAAGCTCCTTTCAAATATTATCTAATTTGATCTTCACAGCAGCCCTGGGAAGTAGATACTATTGTCATTCTTAGTTGAGGAAACTGAGGCAGACTGAAGTTAAGTGACTTGTCCATGGTCATATAGCTAGTAAATGTCTGAGACTGGATCTGAACTCAGGTCTTCCTGATTCTAGATCCAGAGGTCTCTCTATTGCACCATCTACTGGTGTGTGTGGTTCTAATGAAAGAAAAATGTGTGTGAATTCTTAAACTTTTTTGACTTTGGAGTAAGTATTATTTGAGGGAAGAGAGAAAGGCTAGACTTTCCCTGGGACATTTGTGGCATGTGGTTTATTGATTCAAATTCAACAAATATTCATTAAGCACCTACTGTGTGCAAAATGCTGCTATTAGTATTGTCTTCATTGGTATCTTTCAGAGGGGTAAAGAATAGGATTGGTTGATGGAGGAGGAGATGCTGAACTACTCCACATGGAGAGGAGGCAAGGGATGGGATGCATGTGACTCTCAGCGTGCTCCATACCTTAGCTCCTCACTCATGCCCCAGAGGGAGCCTGACTTCCCTAGATCAGCCTTGCATGTTTTCATTTTAAGTGTGGACTTGAGTGCCAAGAGACTAATTGTTCCATTCTGAGTCCATCTAGTGGGGGGGCTTACTGGGAGTTGGAAAATGAGGCTCAGGGTGCAGAGATAGCTCCTTGAATCAAGGGACCCACAGTGCCCACAGATGGTCCTTATCTTATAGGCATGCCTCCTTTCCCTCCTGACATCAGGGAGCTATGTCTGGAATTCCAGTTTTGGATATGGAATGGAAGAGAGCTTTTTAGAATCTTAGAATGGTTAGGACTAGAATTCCGAAGTTAGGGGAGATTTTTCCAGCCTTCTAGTTCATGTTACAGATGAAAGAAACTGACGACCAGAGAAAGGAAATGACTTGCCTTAGTTTCTTCATCTATTAAATGGGGATAATAATCTCTACCTTTGTCTCTCAAGGTCACACATCCATATCTCCTAAATGTGGGTATTACTCAAGGATCTTCTGGACCCTCTCTCCTCCTCCTCCTCCTCCTCCTCCTCTTTCTCCTCTTCCTTCTCCTCCTCTTTCTCCTCTTCCTTCTCCTTCCTTTCTTCTCCTTTTTTTCTCACTCTTCTCCTCTTCTTTCTTCTCCTTCTTCTCCTTCTCTTTTGCTCTTCATCCTTCTTCTTTTCCTTTTCTTCTCCTCTTCCTCCTCCTCCTTCTCTCTGTCTCTGTCTCTCTCTCCCCTCCTTAACTCCGGTGGGGTCAGTGACCATTTCTCCACATATGCCTCCCAAGTCCGTGTATGAAGCCGTAGTCTCTCCCCTGAGCTCCAGTACTAAACCTTCAGTTGCCTTTTGGCCACCTTGTACTGAATACCCTGATTCAAAACTCCAATTACCCCAAACAGATCTCATTAACTTTCTCTCCCTTCTCCCCTACAAACCAGTCCCCTCCCAAACTCTCCTATTTCTGTTAAGAGTGTCACTAGCTTTCTAGTTATGTGGTATAAAGCTTCAAACTCCTGTAATCTTCCACGCTTCACTCTCCCGCACTTCAAAGTATATCCATTCATTCCTCGTTGTCATTTTGTCACTGTTCCTTGTTCGTATCTGTCCCCTTCTCTTTTTTTTTTCCAGAACCACCATCCTAGACCCTCATCTCATAGTCCGGACTACTGCAATAACCTCTTATCTTACCACCGTCTACACTCTCACTCACTCTAATCCATCCTCCATACCTCTACCAAAAGACCATTCTAAAATCTGTATCTTTGTCCCTCCCTGGCTCAATAATAATCATTATCATTTATATCATGCTTTAAAGTTTACATGTCACATCTGATCCTCACACCTACCCTGGGAGAAGAGTGCTATTATTATCTCCATTTTACACATGAGGAAACTGAGGCTGAGAGAAGTCAAGTGACTTGCCAAGGGTTATAGAGCTTGTGTTTGAGGCAGGATTTGAATTGAAGGCTTCCAGGCTTCCAGTTCAGTACATTCACTTTTGAGCCTAACTGCTTTCAGCAAATTCCAGTGTTTTCCTATTACCTCTGTGATCAAGTGCAAACTCTTCTGTGCTTGGCATTTCACAGCTTGACTCCAGCCTACCTTTCCAGGTATTCTTCCTTTTTTTGCATTTTATGGTGTGGCTAAATTGGCTTTTTGGCATCTTCCCACAGAGGACATTCCATCTCACATGCCCATGCCTTTTTTGTAGGCTGTTCCTCATGCGTGGAATGAGCTCATTTTTAATCTTTGCCTAGAAACCCCAGCTTCCTTCAAAGCTCAGTTCAAGTACCTTATCTTCTAGAGTCCTTTCCTCATTCCCCCATCAGCTAGTGACACCCTACTGGCCCAGTCAAAAGAAATTATCTTGTATTTCTTGTGCATCTATTTTTATATAGATTTACATTGTAGTCCCTCTGGGACTGCTCCCCCCAACTTATTCTTGGAAGGTTGTAGATCAGGTCCCTTAGTGGAGGGTGTTTACTACCTTGAGTTCTAGAATATACTGTACGGTTCTGTATTCCTACAACTTCAGCTTACCAGTCCCTGTTGTTCAGTTTGTGACCTCATTTAAGAGTTTTGTTGGCAAAGATAGTGGAGTGGTTTGCCATTTCCTTCTCCAGCTCATTTGACAAATGGGGAAACAGAGTGAAGTGACTTGCCCAGGGTCACACAGCTAGTAAGTATCTGATGCCAGATTTGAACTCATGAAGAATAATCTGGCTGCTTCTAAGTTCAATGCTCCATCCACTGAGGCACCTAGCTGCCCCTACCAGTGCGTTTCCCTTGATAGTCAGTCAGTAGGCAAAATTAGGGGCAACTAGGATGGGGCAGGGGATAGAATGCTAGACCTGGAGTCAGGAAGACTCCTTTTCTTGAGTTCAGATCTGGCCTCAGACACTTACTAACCATGTGACCCTGGACAAATCACTTCACTCTGTTTGCCTCAGTTTCCTCATCTGTAAAATGAGCTGGAATAGGAAATAGTAAATCATTCCGGTATCTCTGCCAAAAAAAACCCAATTGGGCTTACAAAGTGTAGGACATAACTGAAATACAATGCAATGATAAAGAGTTTTCACATCATAATTTCACAGCATTTATTTTCTATTGTTTCGTTATTCTTTTTGCTTACATTGCCACAACCATGGTGTATGTTGTTTTTCCAGTTTTTGTTTACTTTACTTTGTACTAGTTCATATGTTTTCCCATGCTTCTCTGTATTCATCATATTCATTGTTTCTTATAGCACAGTAATACTACATTACATTCACAGCTTGTTTAGACATTCACAGATCAAAGGGCATCTGCTTTTGTTTCCAGTTCTTTGCCATTACAAAAGGGCTGCTATAAACATTTTGGTATAAATGGGAGCTTTGTCTAAAATCATTGACCTCTCTGAGATCTACGCCTTGCGATGGCATCTCGGAGTTAAAGGTTATGAACATTTTAATGCTTTATTCCCATAATCTCAGTTGTTTTTAGAATGGTTGGACCAAGTCACATCACCACTGTTTTTCCATAGAACCTGTAACATTGACTGTTCCCATCTTTTGTCATCTTTGCCAATTTAACCACTAGAAACATAGTTAATCTTTTGTCAACCAATAGCAGATTATTCTTCGATTCTCTAATTCCATCCAGGGAAAATTCTTACTTTCATGGGTGGGGGAGGAAGGGCAGCTAGAAGGTGCAGTAGATAGAACACTGAGCTTGGAATCAGGAAGACATGTTTATGAGTTCAAATCTGACCTCAGAAACTTACTAGCTTTATGATCCTGCTCAGTTAAGGGACTGGGAAAGTCAGTTAACCTTGTTTGCCTCAATTTCCTCATCTGTAAAATGAGCTAGAAAGTGACAAGCTGATTTGTCAAGAAAACCCTAAATGGGGTCCCAAAGAGTCAGTTATGACTGAACAACAAAAAAGCAAAGAAAAGGGCAAAGACACATCTTTGTTTAACACATTAACATTTCTCCTACCTGCCCCTTACCTTTTTGTGATTATATCAATTTGGTTGGAGTGGGAATGGTAATGACAGAGAATTAATAGGACAGGAGGATTGTGATCGACAACCCCCTTACCCACATACATGTTATACCTCCCTATAACAGAGGTTCTTAATCTTCACTGGGTTTTGGATCCCTCAGGCTGTTTGGTAAAGTCTCTTCTCAAAACAATGTTTTCAAGTGATTAAAGAAAATAGTTAATTTTAGTTAGAGGTTAGTGAAAATAGAGATGTACCTCCCCACTCCACCCCATTTCCCGGCTTAAGAACCCTTGACCTAAAGAGAGTAAGTTCCCTGAGGGGAAGGGCTGTTTCTTTTTTGCCTTTGTATCCCTAGTGGCGGTGTGATTTTGGGCAAATAACCTTTCAGTGCAGGATTCAAGTGTCCGAGACCACACTTGGCAGAGAAGGCATTGGTAGAGGGAATTTCCAGTCCTTATTCCTAGCCTTATTCCTAATGTCTAGTACACAGTAGCTGCTTAATCAATATTTATTGATTGGTTGAATAGTACGAATGTCCTGCCTCCCTGGGAAGGTCTATTTTCACCACGTTGGGCTTCCTCCTTCCTCGCTTCCCTCCCGAAAGTGATCATTCCCACCTCCCCTTGTCTCCGATGGGGCAGGGAGGAGTGGGGGGTGGGGGGGGTGGGGGAGCAAAGGGGAGTGGGAGGCCCCCAGTTCATGAAGGCACTGCAGTGCAGAAGAACCAGAGCCATTGATTGCTCCAGAAAGCCGAGGAACAGCAGATTACAGGTCTTTAAGATGCATGCTGTGAATTTCAAAATCAGGAAATCAGGAGCCTAGAGGATGCGTGAGCGCGTGTGTCCCTGGTCCCAGCTTTTTAACCCCAGGCTGGCATCCAAAAACGAAAAAGCTGGAACTGCGCTCGCTAGGGTGTGAAATTTCCTCGCTGTCTCCTGGGGTGGGGAACGAGAGATGAGAAATTGCAACACAGCCCCCCCCCACCCCCCCGCCCCTTCCTAGCCCCCAACTCCGGTGCGTAATTAACGGCTCTTGAGTCTCTCTGGTATTTTGTCGCTCAAAGAGACACAAGGGGCTGGTAGCATTGCCTGCATGTCTCCCAGCTGAGCAGACACTTCTCTGCCTTTCCAGGGAGGGGGAGGGTGGGGAGGAGAGGAGAGGAGAGGAGAGGTTGGGGAAGGAGGGAGGGCGCGGGGAGCAGGCGCCAACAGAGATGCAGACAGATCTGTCACTTGCCACCAGTAAGAAAATGGTGTGAATTTACTCTCTCCATTCTGAGCTTCCCTGGAAAGTCATAGTGACTGCTCCATTTTCCTGGCTTGTCTGATAATCAGCTCTCATAGCATTATAGAAATTTGACCTGGAACAGCACCGGAGGACCCCCAGCCCTACCCACGTCTCCAACGCAGACATCCCTCCTGGGCATCCTTGACCAGTGAATACCCAGTATTTCCTGGCGCATCTCCGGTGACAGAGAGTTCATAACCTCAGCGGGCAGAGTGTTCAGTTGCTGGACAAAGTTAGAAAGATCTTCATTATATGGAACTATTTCTAAATTCTACATATGCCAAGTATGCTGTTCTCTGGGGTCAGGCAGGACAAGGCTAGCCTCACTTCTACCTGGTAATCATTCAAAATACTTGAGGAGATAGTGGTGGTTCAGAAAAAAGAGGTCTGAACTTAGAGTCAGAAGATAGGGGTTCAAATCCTAGGTTTACCATTCACTCAACCTCGGGCAAATCACTGCATCTCTAGAGGCCTCAGTTTCCCCATCTGTAAAAAGACAGAGTCAGGCTAGATAAGCCTCGGAAGTCCCTTACAGCTCATGGATCCTATGGCCTGAGTTCAAAGTCATCTTATGCTACTAATGTGACCCTGGGCAAATTAGAACCTCTCTTGTCCTTGCTTTCTCCATCTGTAAAGAGAAAGGGCTGTACTATATCATAGAAACATGGATTTAGAGCAAGAAGGGATCTTGGATGCCAGTTAGTCTAATTCTTTTATTTTATAGAGGAAGAAATGTAGGCCCCAGGAAAGGGATTTGTCCAAGTGGAAAACTGGTATTGTAACTGAAGTCTTCCAGCTACAAATCCAGCATACTTTGCACTGTACCTTGATAAATCCTCATCAGAAGATAAGGATGTATATTGGGGAGAAGGAGTTCATGGAAAAATATGCACTGGTGGGGTAAGGGAGCCAGACTCTCAATAAGGGTAAGGGGTGGGGATGGTGAGAATTCAGTGGAAAGGACTCGGGGCAGAGTTAGTCAATTCAGTTTTAACTCTGACACTATTCAACTGTGTGATCATAGGCAAGTTCCTTCTCATCTCTGTGCCTCAGTTTCCTCCCCTGTAAAGGAAGGAAGAGTGCTGGACTAGATGCTCTCTAACCTTCTAGCTCTTGCCATTCATCCTTAGTTAGTCAGTAAATGTTTACTAAACTCTGTATGTGACACAGTGTCACACAGACATTTAGAGGGGAACACTGATTTAGAGCTGAAGGAGACCTTCAAAGTCATCTAATCCAACTTCATTTTAGGAGAGGAGGGTTGGGAACTGAGATGCAGAGAGGGGAAGAAATTTGCCCAAGATCACAGGTTAATAAATGGCCAAGTCAGGACTTAAACTCAGGTTCTTTAATTTCAAATCCAGTGCTTCAAAACCACAGAAAATACACGCTTATCTATATATTTATATGGAAGTGTGTATTTTCTATCTGTACACATATAACATAAGCATTTAATACATATTTATTTTATACATGCATGTAAAATACACATGTATTTTATGTTCATGTATATACACACACCTATAGACCCTATTCATATATACACACATACACATACATATCCATAGAACCCATATACATTCACACACACATGCACATACCCATACCCATAGATTCTATACACATTCATATTTAATCTATATATAAAATATATATACACAGACACACATATACTCACAAATCCTATATATATTCATATATATATACATACCCATGCATATATATACATATGTATATATATACACATACACACATGTATACACTATGGTCCCATTCATATTAATATATATATACGCACACTCACATATCTATATCTATCTGTGCACATTCATATGTACACACAGACAGACGCATAGAGCCATAGAGCCACACACCAAGCCCTCAGTTAATGCAACGTGACAATGCTGCAGATCTTTGAATAAGCTGCTTTTTCTTTTCTCCATTTCTTTGTCTTCCCTGAGAGGTGCCAATGATTAGCACCTTCTAGGTCACCATGTTTGGAGCTCAGAGGGAATCCAAGACTCAGATGCTTCCAGCTGTCTCTGATCAAGAAGATCGTAGGGAGCCTGAAAATACATTTCCTGCTATCATCTCTCCATCCCAGAATGACTTCCATGATTATGGGGCTGGGGAGCAGAGGAGGAGAGGGGAGAGATACAACAGTACCAGCCAAACCTAGGATGGAATGTTAATGCCCTACATTTTCATGGTAGATGGGAAAAAGAAGAGGATAGTGGGTGGAAAGCTGAGAATGGAGGGTGGGAGATAGAGGAGGGGTAAGTAGAGGAAGGTGAAAGGGAAGGGATGGAAGGTGGAGGATAAAGGATGGAGGGTATAGGAGGAAGGGGGAAGGTAAAGATTGAAGCATGGAGGATAGAGAGTGGAGAGTGATGGGTACAGGGTGTAGGGTGCTTGCTGAGTGGAGGGCAGAGAGTAGATGATGGAGGATGGAGAGCAGAGAATGAAGTTATCTAGGACAGAGAGTGGAAAATTGGGAGTTCAAGAGTGAAGTGTTAAATAGAGAGTAGAAGGCTGAGAACAAAGGACTGGTGGTGGGTGGAGGGGAGAGGGTGGAAGGTACAGGGCTCAGGGTAGACGTGTACCCCTCGCAGTCCTCACTCAGGACTGAGAGACTGCCATCAAGGAGCTTGCCTGAGATACAAATCTAATCCCTCCGCAAGCGTTGGGCTTCAGTCCTCATGAAAACTCCCCCTTTCCCCTTTTCCCCGAGCCCCCAGAAGCCTCTCCAAGCCTCTTCATGGCCTAAGCAGTCTCACTGGGGACAGGCTGAGCGTTTCTCAGCCCGTGCTGATCTCCAGGAGATGTGCAGCTGCCAATGCTTGCACAGGAACACGGATGCTCATGTGTGAGGGCCTCATCGCTCACTCCCCATCCAGCCTGTCTCTCCGTCTTGCTCTGGATAGACATATAATAAAATCTCTCTGCCCACAACCCATTTGCTAGGAGACAGCATGGTCTTCTGAATTTTTTATGGTTCCACTTAGCTTGGAAGGAATCCAGAGGTCAAACCTGGAACAGCCGCGCCAGTCACCTTGCCAGCCAGCGAAGAGCACAGGCCCTCATCCCTCCGAATCTCTGCTCACCTACAGGGCACTAAATTACTGCTATTATACTGCAATCCGCCGCACGATATTACTTTGATACACTACCTGCTTTTGTCAGGCTGCAAGCAACCCGAGATGCATGCATTATTTACCAGTTTGGGTACGATGCTGCTGCCTCTGCCCTTGCTTCCTGCTGGTGATACCGCTGAGCTGGAAGCAGGGCCTGCTTGAAGCGGGGAGGGCATGAGGAAACTGCCCACGTCTAGTTGGGAAGGCAGCTCAGTCTGGCCATGGCTCAGGGTCCATCTGTGCCGTTATTGGCAGAACCCAGGGACCATTGTTCTGAAGACTGGAAGGGACCTTAGAGACAATCCAGTTCAATGCCCTTGTGTTACAGAGGAGACTGGAACTCAGGGAGGGGAAACTTAATTAAAATTTAAAAAATTAATCACAAATATTTCTAAAGCACTTTTATGTGCCCAGACACTAGATACTATGCACATTGCAGGAGCAATTCCTGCTCTGGAAGAGCTTGCATTCACCTGAAGATAGGAGAGACTGGTGGTGGTGGGGAAGGGGGGTAGTATGCCCAAGGTCACACAACAAATTATTGGCAGAATCTGGATATAATTCCTTTTTTTTTTTTTAAATTTGGTGACCTTTCCACTACACAAGTTTTGTGTGTGTGTGTGTGTGTGTGTATCAGTCTGTTAGCAAGTTTTCCTTATGTGTCTACTATGTATGTGCTAGGGATGCAAAATCCAAAAATGAAACAATCCCGGCCCTCAAGAATTCATTCTGTGGGGAAGATACATGTAAGCATATAGAATATTCACAAAATCTATACAAATCTATAATGTAACTGGGGAAGTGGAAGGCACCAGCAGCTGGTGGGGTGGAGGAAAGGTTTCATTTTGTAGCAGTTTGAATTAATTTGGGGGCAACTAGAAGGCACAATGGATAGAGCGCCAAGCCTGGGGTCTTAGACACTTACTAGCCTCAGGCATTTACTAGTTGTGTGACCCTGGGCAAGTCACTTCACTTTATTTACCTCAGTTTCCTCATCTGTAAAACAAGCTGCAAAAGGAAACCACTCCAGTGTCTTTGTCAAGAGAACCCCAAAAGGGATCATGAAGAATTGGACAATAATGAAATAATGATTGATCAATAAGAAAATTTGAAGTAGGAATGGAAGCTAGCTAGGATTCTGAGAGGGGGATATCAGGAGGGAGTGCATGTGTATGGAGGAAGGCCTGCCCTGGTGTTTGTTGGAGGAAGGGGGACTGGGGCTGGAGATCCTCTTTGTGGGCCACTGTTTCTTTCCATCTTGTATAAAGGAGGGAGGAGGCAATGCCAGCTGGTGCCTGGGTGAAGGCCTGCCTCTCCCTCTGAAGAATGACCTCTGCTCTTCAGGGCTGTTCAGACAGCTAAGGGGAGGTTCATTTTTGACATTTAACCAAGAAGATGTTTGCTTTTGATGGTTTATCAGGGTCCTGGCTTCCTACCAACTCTTTCCCCAAGCAAAATAGAGGCGATGCCCAATGATAGTGCCCCACCCCCAACTATTCTCAGTGCAATCTTTACCCAGAGATAGGTCAGAGGGTCAAAACCCTCCTCTTCTTTCTTTGTCCTATTGCAAACATTCTTTCCCTTAGCATACTTGCTTATATTTCTCCCTTGACTGCTATTGCAGATTATAAGTTTTTTGAGATCAGGGAGACTCTATGCCATTTTAAAAATCTTTGATTTCCTATAGATGGGCAGCAAGTGATAGGTGGCTAATGATTTGGCTTTGAGTCAGGAAGACCTGAGTACTAGCTCTGCCTGTCATCTATTTGACTCTTGTGACTTTGTGCAAAAATGCCTTTCCCCTCCAAGGTTGTCATGCATTTGTTTCACATATCCAATCCAATTTGATAAACATTTATTAAGGACCTACTATGTGCCAAGCACTGTGCAGTTAATAAAAAGAAAGACAATCCCTACCTTCAAGGAGCTTACAATCTAAAAAGGAAGATAAATCACAAAAGGAAGAAAGAAAGGTGGGGGAGGGATAGTGGGGGTACCCAGTGCAGGGGCATCTTGTTCTGTGGTGTTGAAGCAGGCAGAGCACCAGATGCAGAATGGAGTAAATTGGGAGTTCAGTTTCTGACCTCTGTAAAAGTAAGGCATTGGGAAGAATTTGGTAATCCAGCCTCCAGTCAGAGGGGTGAGAAGGCTGATAGGGGTGGTGGCAATCAAAGCTGGAGTTAGTAGTATGGTGGTGGTGGTGGTGGGGTTAGAAATGATGAGATTAACCTGGGAGGGGCAGCTTGTTCTTCAGAGTTGAAACCAGGCAGAGCAGCAGAGGCAGAAGGATTGAGACCTGTAGGTTTATATGCATGGACCTAGGTATTTCTAGGAGTCTTCAGTGTCTGACCTGCACATCATGGCATCACCAACAAACAACAGCCTCTGTGAGTATAGGAGCTGCCCCACTGAGGACCCAACTGGAACTGGCCAGTTGGGCAATGTAGCGCTCTCTCTCTCTCTCTCTCTCTCTCTGTCTCTCTGTCTCTCTGTCTCTCTGTCTCTCTGTCTCTGTCTCTGTCTCTCTCTCTCTCTCTCTCTCTCTCTCTCTCTCTCTCTCTCTCTCCCTCTCTCTCCCTTCCTCCCTCCCTCCCTTCTTCCCTTCCTTCCTTCCTTCCTTCCTTCCTTCCTTCCTTCCTTCCTTCCTTCCTTCCTTCCTTCCTTCCTTCCCTCCTTCTTTCCTTCCTTTCCTCTCTGTCTAAATAGAATATCGTACCCTTACCTGAAGGTGCTCTGCCCAAAGGAATGTAAATTTTGATGCTGAAACCTTTATTTTCTTAAGGACCTTGACAAACTCAAATCATCTGGCTCTCATTGATTGGCCAACAATAGGTCCCAGTCCAAGTCTTACTTGGTCATTATTTAGGCTATGATGACTCAGAATGATTGTAAATAGTAGTTGTTTCTGTTTTGGTTAGAAACCCTGAGGGTCTTTTCTTCCCAGATTTTTTTTTTAATTTAGCAAAGAGACCATTCTCTGCCTCATTTCTCACCTAGCCTTAATCACTGAAAGGGTGTTGCTTCAGTCAAACTGAGACCTGCTAAAGACTTTAGCTTAAAAAAGACCAAGGTTTCCTATTGCATGGGGATGGGGGTGGGGCAGCATCTCCAGTCATCCTGATTTATATCTTATCACTGGACCCAGATGTCTCCAGAGGAGAAAGTGAGGCTGGGACTTTGCACAGGCCTCCCTCACAAATCCAATTCACCAGCATGTCATAGCATCTTTAAGAATGAACAAGCAACAATGTCTGACCAAGCTCTAAAACTCCATGTTACCTGCTTCAGCCACCTTCATGGTCATTGGAACAAATTCTTCTCATTTGCCCATTTCAACTGGGGGAAGTGTGGTTGGGTGTGGCTGCTGTGCATGCTACAGCTTCTTGGAGCCACAGGTGAGAGCACTGGGTGAAAGTGGACCCAAAGGTGGATGAGCAATCCTGAAAAGGGCTGAGCAGGGATAACAGCAGAGGTCCTCCCCCAAAACTCCATCATCTACTGCCTTCTGGGTCCATGGCCAGTTGTCTTGACTTCTGTCTTGCCACTGGACTTCAGTGACTATGGAAGAGAAAGTGAGGGTGATGACTGTGCAGCTCACAATCCAGTTCACCCATAAGTCAAGACATCCCCCCATGATGCCATTGGCACCTTTCCAAGAAGATGAACAGTAGCAACCATGTCCTCCCCTTTAGATTTTAGGCTCCTTGGGGGCAGGTACTATCTTGATTTGTTTTTGGTCCAGTGTTCTCAGTGCCTAGTACGGTAATAAGCATTTAATAAACGTATCTTGAATTATTGATGAATTTTACCTCTCAGTGACCCTGAGAAGGTGTCAAAGTGGCAAAACGGTATTCCTTTCTGAGAGGTCCCTACACCAAGGAAATCACGAGTCTAGTAAAAAACAATGGTCTTCTTACTATGTGCTGGTAGGAACTTCGTAACTTTTCATAGGATCATACCTTCAGGATTTAGAGGTCATCTAGTCAAACTCATAGGCAAATTGTAAACAGAAAATCATCTGTGTTTTAGGGGACAGTGGTTATGGATTCCCTCCTTACTGAGGTTCAGAGCCGAGGTTACCTCTATGTGGTCTGGGGCAAGGGTGCTTCCTCCCCACCCCCTCGACTGAGGAGTGAGGGAGGAGGGTGAAGGATGGAGGGGTTGGAGGATTTGTTAGCTGTTTTCCCCATTATTGCTTGGCTTTGGGGAGCTAGATTGCAGGTTACCTTTTCTACTTTTATCCAAAGGCAGTCCTTAAAGGAAGATGGATTTCTGATTGAAACCCAGTCAATCGCTGTTGAGATTTGTCTGACGCAGCATGAGCACACGTCTAGGGAAATTGCTGAGGTGGGGCGGGGGCAGTGGGGAACGGGCGATGAACCTCCTTCCCTTTCCCACTAGGCAGGTCTCCTTCTCCAGTCTCTCTCCCAACCCTTTAAATACAGGGCAGGACTGAACTACCTGATTGAGGTCCTAGGGTAAGCTCACTGAGCCTTCCTCCCTCCTCCACTGGGCAAGGTCAATTGCTTTAACTGAGTGCAGGTTGGAGTAGGGGCGGGGGCAGGGGGAGAGGGAGATCACAGACATTTGAGCCTTTCAGCCAGAAGGGCCTTTGATAACATTATAGGCAATCATAACAATGGCTGATATTTATACAGGGCTTTAAAGTTTGCAGATTGCTTTACATACATTATCTCATTTGAGCCTCATAATGACCCTGTGAAGTGGGTACTATTACTGTCTGAATCTTATGGATGAGAAAACCGGAGCTCAGAATGGGAAAATGACCAAGAGCTAGTCAGTATCTGAGGTGAATTCTGAACCCAGACCTTCTTAACTCCAAGTCCAGGATGCTAGACTGTATCCCAGGAGATGCTGGCAACCAAGTAATGAATTAGTCAGTTCAGGGATGTGGGGGAAAGAGGGGGTCTGCTCTCCTTAAAAGCAGAAGCCATATCCTTTCTGAGTAGATCATCCTGGGTAAGCCCTATCAATCATAAAGGGAAGAGTGTTGTGTTAGCTGGTTAAAGCAGGGGCAGAAGTAGCAGAATTAGAAAGGACCTTTAGAGATCATTAAAAACACCCCCTCCCTTTTATAGCCAAGGAAAATGAGGGGAAAATTTCCCAGAGACAGGAGATGACTTGCACTAAATCACACAATGGCAGAGAACGAGACTTGAACTCGGGTCCTCTGGCTTCACATACAAAGCCCTTCCTATAATTGCAAGTATCTTTCTGTGGCAGAGGGCAAACAGTGCTGCCTCTGGGGTCAGCAGAGCAGGGTTCAAATTCCCTTCCTTTCTTTCCCATATGTATTAGCTGGTTTTATTTGGGTAAGTAAGGTAAATAGCTTTCTGTCTGATCTTCTCTCCCTCGTCTGTAAAATTAGTGTTTTGGAATAGATATCCTCCTGCTCTTGATCTATAATTCAGGAACCAGAGACAGAATCAGAAGTACAGAATCTTGGAACTGGCAGGGCCCTTAGAGACAATCTAACCTGATCCATGGTATAGTGGATGGATCCAGAACTAGAAGGACAAAGCTTCAGTTTCTGCCTCTGACATTTACTAGTTGTGTGTCCTTGGACAAGTTATTTAAGTTTTCTAAGACTTAGTCTCCTCATTTGTAAAGTGGTGGTGGTGGGGATGGACTTGATTACCTTGAGAGTTTCCTTTAGCTTTAAGTCTATTTTACTTATTTTATGGAGGAAGGAATTGAGGCCCCCAAAAGGGTGATATTTCCTTGGTGCAGTGGAAAGAGCACTGGCCTGGGAATGGGAAGATGGAGGTTCTGGCCCTGGCTCTGCCACATGACCTTGAGCAAGGATCTTTTCCTATCTCTTCTTCTTGTTCCAGAGGCTCCCGTCTACCTCTGACATTCCCCCTTAGATCTACAAGCATCCTGTGGTTCACACAGCTGGTTAGTAACTGAAGTGGTGGCTTGAATCCAAGTTTCCTGGCTCTTGGTCCAGCTGCCTTTCCCCAGCTAAACTTTTCCATCCCATCCTTTGGTGATGCACAAATTTTTGCTAGCAGGAGTCCCGTGTAAAGCAGTTGAGCCTGTGATCCATCTCAGCTGGATGGCTTTTGTGTGCTCTGGGCTCCCTCCTCAAGTCTGCTCAGCCTGTGAAGCAGCTCAACTCATCAATGCTTGTTGATATATTATTCTATAAATGTATTCTTAAGAGTTCTTAAATTTCTTCTCAAGAGCTCCCCAAGTGCAGAGACTAGGGCCAATCTTACATGAAGGTGGTGTGGGCGGTGTGATGTGAGGAGCCCTGGGAAACAGCCTTGAACTCAAAAATATCTCTCAGTGGAGTCCTGAAATTATACCATTAGTGAACCTTTCCTTTGGGTTAGTGGCTACCCTTTATTTTAAAATGCAGATACCCCCCAGGAGAGGAGAATAATGATAATCGCTAGCAAGCTTAAAAGTTTGCAAAGCACTTTACATATATAATCTCATTTGATTCTCACAAGCTTGGGAGGTGCTTCACTTTACTGATGAGGAAACCGAGGCTGAGAGAAGTTAAATGACTTGCCCAGGGTCACATATCTAGGAGGGAGCAAGTATTTATTAATAGCTTATCATATGTTGTGCACTATTGAATGCTTTACAAATATCATTTCATTTGATCCTCAGAATAACCTTGGGAAGTAGATGATAGCATTATTCCCATTTTATAGTTGAAGAAACTGAGGCAGACAGAGGCTAATGGGCTTGCCCAGGGTTACACAATTGGTAAGTATCTGAGGCTGGATTTGAACTCAGGCCCTCTATTCCTGACTCCAACACCCTCTTTGCTGTACCTTCTAGCATATTAAGTCCCTAACTTTTTTCTCTGTTTGTATGGACAGCTGTGGTGAAAAGTGAACTGGTCTGGGGGTTCAGCAGACCTGCATTTGAGTCATGACAACTTGATCTATGACCTAAGGCAGGTTACATCCCTTCACTGAGTCTCAACTTCCTCTTCTATAAAATGAGGGATTTAGAGAAGATGTACAAACTCCCTCCCCGATCTAAGTTCCCCTGCTTCATCTTCCTCTGTGACAGTAGGTAGAGGGATTTAAAAAATACTAGATTCAAGAAAAGGAGGTGACAGAAGAGGCCCTGAAAGAACTGGGCAAAGAGGCAAAAAAGGATACTTAATTTACTCCGCTGTTTTATTTAAGGTCAGCCTAGCACTACAGCCTTTTTTGTTTCTTTAGTTCCCCACAAAGAGCCTCTGCAGGCCTTTCTACACCCAGCAGGGTCCTGGAGCCCTGACTTTAGCTCCCTGCCTGGGTAGGGAGTTCACCTTTTCAGTACAATCAAAGGGAAGCCCAGCTCATCTCTGCCTCATCTTTCTGCTCTGTGTAGGGGAGGCTGAACTGGCCTAGGGGAGGCTATTCTAGGGAGAGTCCTTCAAGAACCCTCCTGGAAGCTTCTAGGGACTCTAGGGAAATGGTGACAGTGCTTGGATCTTTTGGAGATGATGACTTCCCTGGATGATTCCTTATGATAGACCAGCCCTGAATAAACTTGTCACTTTGAAGTGACAAAGAAAGACCTGAGTGGTCCCTTGGTTTTTCACCAAGGACAGCAACAAGGGGATGAGGTCTTGTATAAATTAAAAGGAGAGGCCAGTCTCTCTCTCTCTCTCTCTCTCTCTCTCTCTCTCTCTCTCTCTCTCTCTCTCTCTCTCTCTCTCTCTCTCTCTCTCGTCTTTCCTCCTCCTACCCTCCATTTGGCATCATAGAACTTTGAGATTTCCACCAATGGGTCAGAGATGTGCTGGTTCTTCTCCATCTTGGTATGATAGCAGCAGCTAGATTAGGAGAATTCTCCTTGGGGTGCAGTGCTTACACACCCGATTGCCTTTTCCATGTTTTATTTTCTTTCCTGAGTATCTGATTGAGCCTCACCTTTCAAGACTGGAGACAATCTTGTGAATTGAAGCAGTCTAGAGGTTCTGGGTATATCTAGTGAATGAAGCTGGCTGGTTATTTAATCAGAGAAGATGGCCACCTGCAAAAGGAAGAGACCAAGCCTCTGGCTCAGTTTGTCAGAAGATAGAGAGTGTAGAACTGAGGTGAGATCTAAAATGCCTAAACAACAGTCCTGCAAATAGCTTTATGTTTTGATGAAGTTTAAGTATCATCCTCCCAGCAAATTGTAAGAATGGTCATAAATTAGTTACCAAATCCTGTTTTAAATTGCTCTGTAATTGTATATTATAAATCTTTTATGTTTAGCATTTGTGTATAGGAAATAAGTAACTGTCCCATACCTGATTCATACCGTACACTGAATATCTTTTACTCCCCACTTTGGGGGAGTGCCGTGTTTAACTGTGCCATATTTAACAAGCGGTTGGGGATGTAAGACTAGACTTCAGGAGAGAGACTAGGGCTGGATAAATAGCTCTTTGAGTCAACTGCAAAGGGATGAACAGTTGAACCCATGGGAGCAGGTAAGATCATCAAGAATGAGAACGTAGAGAGAAAACCAGTAGACAACTACCCCTGGGATATATTTTATGGTATATTTTGGGAGTGAATCTCAAAGCAGTAAAAGGTTGCTTAATGATGGTGGCTGGGGATTACCAGAAAGTAGCAGTAGGGAACAACTCTTACTACTGGTTCAGTATGTCAAGTGAGGGGCATAATAAGGTTCATCTAGCACTGGAAAGAATGGATACCATCTTCTGGAAAAAGTAAGATTGCTGCAAGCTCCAGAAGATGGAAGCAGTATAGGAAGAAAAGGTCTCAAATAAAAGGAAATTTGGTTTCCCAGGGGGCACAGTGGAAGCAGAAAGATTCAGGTGGGAACTTGAGAAGGTTATGACTCAGGTGCATGAAAAAGAGAGGACTGGGCATATTAGCAAGGAAGGAGCAATAATTTTTGTTTGGAGAGGTGGAGGTTTTATATTACTGGGATTAGGAGAGGAGGAAATGGGAATTTGCTGGCTATAGGATGGGGATATAGTACTTTGGGAATGGAAATTCCACCCACAAGGGTCCTGAGAATGGCAACATCTATCATTAATTCTTTTTTAAGCACTAGGAAAGAAGGCAAATATGTATAAATGTATCAGCGCCCTATTCTGGACCTATGTGGTCCAGATAGCAAGAGGTCTGGTGTCTCCTGGAATATGTCCAATCCACCAAATGTAGCTTTGTCCAGTTCCAGCCCAGTGATAATGTCAATCTGTGGGGTTATTGCTGAAGTTAGGGACAGGTGAAGGATCACTCCAGAGGAGTCTAGACCACAGTAGATTCCAGGACAAGAGGCTAGGGGTCATGATGAGGTTAGGAGAGAGGCTAGGGAAATTGCTCAAGGTCCCAAAAGACAGTGTCTTGGCTTCCCTGATGATAGCACATGAAAAGCTAACTCAGCCTCCTCTGTTTTAACCTTGCTCTTGGTCCTTCAGTCTCCCTTGTTTTACAGATAAGGAAACTGAGGCCCAGAGAAAGGGAGACAACTTTTCTCCAGTCACAAAAGTAAGAAGCAGAGCCAGAATTTGAATTCAGATCCTTTAATTTCAAATTCAGCCTTTTTGGTTTTTTGTACCACAATGCCTCTGTTTGTCTATGAAAGATAGCACATTGTATAATATTATTCCAGAAATCAGAATCAGAGTCACAAAAAGTTATTGTTGGGAAGGATTATAGAGATAATCTAGCCCAGTCCCCTCATTTTTCATATAAGGAAACCGAGGCCCAAAATGTACAAGCATGCAAAATAATATGGCTAAATAAATGTAGGAGCCAAGATTGAAACACAGGTTGTCTTTCTCTGAGAGCAGTGTTCTTTTCTTTACTGATAGAGGATATAATTCTGTTAGCTTGCCTTGGGCCAATAGAGAAATCATCCTTTCTGTCTCTACATAGGCCAACCTAAAATGTTTCCAGTTGATCTCTGAGAAAACATAGGATGCTCAAAATGGAGGTCTGAACTCATCCCCACACAAGAACAAACCAGCTATCTCAAAAAGATGTGGAAGAAATCCAGATGAACACAAAAATCTGTGCCCCTCCCCGCAAAAGGAAATCATAAGCACTTGAAAGTTAACTGAAAACCAACCCTCACACCTGCATGTGTTCTTAAGGTATATCTCATGTTGTAGGGGTTCCTCATAAGGGATTCTGAGTTTAAATAGACGAAGGCTTTTTCCTGGGGGCCTTACCTGAAGAGGGAGTCAGATTTTTTTCTCCCCATAGATTAAATCTCTAGGGATATCTCTAACTCCAAACTTATACAACAGCTCATTTCTAAAGTTTCCCTAAATGTGAGTAACAGGGTACCCTCTCCCAAAGGCATGATGGACCTCCTCCATGTACAGTGTGGATATCCTGTACAAATAGCCTTTATTTCACTCCAAAGAGTGATTAAATTGCCTATACCCTTTGACTCAGCAGCACCACTGCTAGGTCTATTTCCAAAGATGATTAGGGAAAAAGGAAAAGAACCTATATGTTCTAAAATACAGCTCTCTTGGTGGTGGCAAAGAACTGGAAATTGTAAAGATGCCCCTCACCTGTGGAATGACTGAACGAATTGTGATAGAATACTACTGTGCTATAAGAAATGATGAGCTCAATGATCTTAGAAAAACATGGAAGGACTGGCACAAAATAATGAAAAGTGAAATGAGCAAAACCAAGAGAACATTGTAAAAAGCAACAGCAACATTGTTTTAAGAATGACTGAGTAAATAAGTCATTTTCACTGTTATAAATACCCAAAATACACACCCCACACCCCCTTTACCATCCTGCACATATATAAAGGACATATGAAGAAAGACACTATCTACATTCAGAAAAATAACTGATAAATAGAATTAGGTATAGAATAATTTTACATATAAATATATCTATTTGTATCTAATGGTGGTCATCTGTAAGCCAGGGATAGGGGTGAGGGAGGGAAGAAAAAAAGGAAAAAAAAGAAAACAAAAGAAATTTACCTGATAACCTTGTTGTATATTTAAAAGAAAGAGCAAGTTGTACATAGTAGATTTGCAGTTTCATGTGCAGTCATATTTTTTTATTACACTATTATGGAAATGCTTGTTTTATTCCGTAAATTAAAAATAAAACAAATTTTAAAGAAAATGCATAAGATGTAAAAAACTCAAAGGCATTTATGAATAAATCTAGAAAATACACACTATTCAAATAACCATAACATTCATTATATGGTCTTCCCATCCCTTTCTGTGGGACTGCAGAACAGATATTTTGAGGTCGTCTCCAATGTGTGCCATCCCAGAAATTCATGGCAATTAGCATGGAGGGTTGGCAAGGTCAACTTTTCTTGGCTGGCTAGGACATGACTTTCTTTAGTCTTTCAGATACAGGGTGATCCTGGTGGTGGTGTTCTCACCAATGAGGAAATCTCCTCCTGAATAATCAGCACTAAATTCTAGAACTCAGGAATTTTCTACCTTGGGATTACTTATGAGGTAGGATAACAGGAAAAATAATTGGAAACTCTGGAAATATTCATTTCTCAGGATCACTAGTCATTGACCTGTGCTCAGAAAGAGAAACAAAAGAAAAACAGAATGCAGCCAAGGAGGCAGGGTCCAATATCAAGATCACCTAGGTGAACGCTTGTCTCTCTCTGCACTGTGCTTCTTCTCCCAACCTGCCACTGGGGGTTGGGAAGAGATAGAAATTTCCTCTCAATGCCTTGCTGGAAGTCCAAGGTGAGAGAAAGCTCTGGAAGAGTCCTAAGGCAATAAGAATCTAAAAAAGGGTGCAGACTCATCTTATAGTCTGGTTCCTTCTGGTGAGAATCTAGGCTATTGAACCTCAGTTACTACTCACCTTCTACACAACCTCAATTACTGAGGTTCAATCAAAAGTTCAACGTATCCTCCAGTAAGGATCAAACTCTCTAGTGAAAGGGTTAAGGTGGGTGGAAATTCCCTAGTAGAAGTCCAGATCCCATGACAGATGCCCCTTTCTGAAAAAGGTAATATCCTGTAACCCCCTCATATTGATCATCCTCCTATTACCTCTATAAAGATACATACTTAGCTGGGTGATACAGTGGATAGAGCACCAGTCCTGGAGTTAGGAGAACCTGAGTTCAAATTCAGTCTCAGACACTTGACTCTTACTATCTGTGTGACCCTGGGCAAGTCACTTATCTCCAATTGCCTTGCTCACCCCCAAAAAAGATGCAGAGATAAAACAAAGACTAGCTGTGGGGAAAGAAAATTCATTGAAAGGACTTCAGTGTAGGGGTAAAAGCACTTAGCTGAGTACTTAGGCACTGAAACTGGGTTTTATTCCCTATTTTCCATTGACTTCCCTGATTCCCTTCTCTGGCCTTCAGATTTTTTTCTGGATGGAAACGAGTGAGACAATTCATAACAACCCTTCTTGTTTCTACATTAATAGCAACACACATTCATATACTAGGTTACAACTACCCTGGGAGGGAGGGCAGAGAATTCTCACCCCTGCTTTAGGAGTGAATCCCACAAGGGAGTGTCTTGTCCAAGGTCATATAACAAGGAAGCTGCAGAGATAAGAAGAACTGAGGTCTCCTAACATTTAATATAGGTGTTTCCTCCTTCTACCATAGTGTCTATTTCTTATTCTATATATTGCTCTTTTTCTCTGAAGGCCAAAAAAGGGTCCACTGTTGTTGAATTGTGTCCAGTTTTCATGAGCTCATTTGGGGTTTTCTTGGTAGAAATTCTGGAGTGGTTTGCCATTTCCTTCTCCTGCTCATTTTACAGATGAGGAAACTGAGGCAAACCAGGTTAAGTGACTTGCCCAGGGTCAAACAGCTTGTAAATGTTGGAGGTTAGATTTGAACTAAGGAAAATGAGTCTTCTTGACTCCAGACCAGGCACTCTATCCACTTTGCTAAAAGGACCCATTATCCCTCAATAAGAGGGACAAAATGAGGATTCCAGAATCTCTTGCCAGGGGATGAATTTTTATATAGGTATTTAGAGGTGAGACCGATAATGAACATAAATCTCCTGTCCATAAGTGACATAGAGCCACATCCCAAATCACTTCTGTATTTATAAATTATGGTACATAATAGCTTATTTATAGGCCAGCCTTCTCCATAGCCAGGTTGGGGTTCCTTCCTTGCAATCTGCTCTCATTGAATCAAAGAAGTTCCCTTAGTAAGGGAGGTCCTTGAGACCTGGTTCTAGGAACAATTGGTCAGCATGAATTTATTAAGTATATACTATGTGCTATTCACCCTGCCAAGCACTGGCTGAGTGTTGACTGATACTGTTTAACTGCGAAGACTGTCTCCCATAATATTTTACTTAACATTATGTTTTTAAGTAAGTACTATCCATATGGATTATTTGTGCCTGACCTATGGGAGGGCCTTTTCAGCTTTGTCTTGGTCTGATCAGCCATAGTCAGGTACTCTGTACCGTGACCCCAACAGAGTGAGGTTATTTTGATCCTCTTTGAGTACCAAAGATAACAACCAACCAACCAACCAACCAATCACTGCAAGGTAGAATGTCTCTGCCAGTGCTTAGAGATACAAAGAATATCACCATCTTCTCAGTACTTTTCTGGAGCCTCCTTAAGCCAGAACCATGGAATCCTAGATATCAGAATTGGGAGGGATTTAGGAGAATATCTTTAGGTCATTCCCTTCATTTTAAGGGTGGAGAAACTGCTGGGTGGCTGACAGAAAAGCCAGGCACTTAAAACTTTGTATCTTGTGTTCAACAGGCACTCAATGAATACTTACTTGTTGAATAAATGAATGATGGGTCATTGGTTCAAAAGATATTTTACTCTTCATCTTGAGTGAATGGCTCTCTTTCCTTCTCTGGGATCTAGTTTCTTTCTCTATAGTCTATAGCATGATAAGATTGTGGTCTCCCTGACATTCTCTGATTTTAAGTCTCTGTCTTGTTCGTTCTCGTTCTTTCTCTCTCTCTCTCTCTCTCTCTCTCTCTCTCTCTCTCTCTCTCTCTCTCTCTCTCTCTCTCTCTCTCTCTCTCTCTCTCTCTCTCTCTCTCTCTCTCTCTCCATGGCTTAATTTGTTAAGCTGCAGAACTGACTTTTAAATTATTGAGGGCAATTTTTTTTTAATGGATTCTCTTATGGTCCCTGAGTGGAGGCCAGGGCGGAGAGCGGCAGGTACACAAATATGCTATTGGAAAGCCCTGTGGATTTGCAGCCCTGCCAGAGGAGAGAAAATTAACTTGAAAAAGCCATTGTTGCTTCATAGAAAGCCATGACGAACCCTCTACTTAGAGACAATTCCACCCCTGCCTCCCTCTCGCCCTTCCCCAGCTTTCTTGCGGGAGATCTTTGTCCTTCAGTCATCCACCTGCTGCTGCTGGGCCCCCTTCTCCACCTCCTCGTCCCCCAAGTGGTTCATTACGACATCTCCAAAGGGAGATTAAGAATTTCCCAGTGTCACAGGGTGTGTGTGTAGGTGTGTGTGGGGTGCAGATTTATTTATGGGTCAGAATAGTTTTGAGGGGACTGTGGGGTATGGGGAGGTTGGTCCCCAAAGATTCCATTTACCACTATTTCCCTGGGGGAAATGAGTGAATTTGGAACAGGGGAGGAGACAGATGGAAATGATTTTCCAGGTCAGCAGAATTTCTGGGAGGGAGAACAGTATTGAAAGTTTCCCAGAGGGATGTGTGATTCATTGGCCCTATGATAGAGAGAGGCAGTGGGCATGTCTCCCTTTTCTCCCTTGGGGAGAAAGGAAAAGGGTAGAAAAGAAAAAGAAAAAAAAGACTCCATCACAGCCTTAGGAGGGTTGTGATGTTCATGTACATAGGGTCATATGTGCAAGTATATACATGTACTTGTGTATAGAGTGGCAAACTAGTATGTAGTAGAAAGCCTGCTGGACTTGAAATTCAATGACACTGAGTCTCAGTTTACTTTCCTGTAGAAACAGGTACCTGGGCTAGTCACTTAACCTCAGTGGCTCAGGCAACACTCTAAGTCATAGAACTGGAGCAAAGTTACTCAATCTGTGTTGATAGAAGGAATTTCTATATAGGGAGTTAAACATATCAGTAAAATCACAGGTTCAGACTGTCTTCTCTCCCAAAAAGAATGATGTATTTGGATTTGGAGAACAAGGGCTAAGTTCAGGTCAAGCTCTGTTAGGTACAGTTTCTATGACTTTGGCCAAGTCACAGCATTTCTAGGCCTCAGTTTCCTCATCCATAAAATGATTGGTTGAATTAAATGACATTTGTCATTTCTTGCAGTTCTAAGGCAGCTGATGATGTTGTTGGTAAAACATGGACTTGGACTCAGGAAGACCTGAGTTCAAATCAGGCCTGACATTATTAGTTATGTGACCCTGAGCAAGTTTTTTTATTTCTGTTTACCTTAGTTTCCTTACCTGTAAATTGGGGATCATCACAGCACCTGCCTCCCAGAGTTGTAAAGATCAGAGGAGATAATATTTGTAAGAAGCTCTTGGCTTCTTACAAGGTCAGCTAGATGGTGCAGTGGAAAGAGTGCCTGGTGTGGAGTCAGGAAGACTTATCTTCCTGAGTTCAAATCCAGCCTCAGACATTTACTAGCTGTGTGACCCTGGGGATGTCACTTCACCCTGTTTGTCTCAGTTTTCTCGTCTATAAAATGAGCTGGAGAAGGAAATGGCAAACCTGCTTGAGGATCTTTGACAAGAAAACCTCAAATAGGGTCACAAAGAATCGGACACAACTGAAATGACTGAACTTACCACAGTGCCTGGCACATGGTAGGCAATCTATAAATGCTTATTCCTTTCCCCTTCCTCCTAAATCTCTTCTACATGATTCTACTTCACAGGGTGGTTGTAAGGCTCAAATTCTAGGTGGCATGGAAGGTAGAGTGCCAGGCTAGGAGTCTGAAAGGCCTAAGCTCCAGTCCTGCCTCAGATACTTACTAGTTGGGGAACTCTGGGCACAGTCTTTCAGTTCTAAGGCGGCTGATGATGTTGTTGGTAAAGCATGGACTTGGACTCAGGAAGACCTGAGTCTCAACTTCCTCATCTGGAAAATGGGCATGATAATGATAGCACTTACCTCCTGGGGTTGTTGCAAGGATAAAATGAGATCTTATATTTAAAGCACTTTGCAAGCCTTTACAGAACTCTATGTTAGCTATCATCATTGTTTTAGATAAAAGGCACTTTGCAAACCTAAGATTACTATGTAAATTCCAATTCTAACATGTATATGTAAATAGGCATGAGTATACTTGAATTTCAGTTTTCAGAAGTGCTGGGGACTCGAAGTGGGAGACAGAGGGGGACCGTTTGGAAAAAAAAAATTGATTTTCAAGGTTTATATTAAGCTTTTTTTTTATCCTTGTGTTGAAAATGTCTTTAAAATGCCCCAATGCCTTTTTTCTCAGGACAAGGCAATACACCCAACTGAATCCTTGACTGTTAATTGAGAAACCAGCAGTGTCTTGGGGGAAAGACCATTTGGATGCAAGATTCCTCATAGTCCAGGTCAAGTATCAAGGTCAAATAATAATGCTAACAGTATCTATTTATATAATCATAGCTGACATTTAGATGATTCTGAAAGGTTTGGAGAACACTTTATATAAAGTTTTTCCTTTGATTCTCAAAACCCTGGCAGGTAAGTGCTTCAGGTATATTGTCTCCATTTTACAGATGAGAAAACTGAGGTATAAGTGACTTGCCCAAAGTTGCAAAACTAAGTTAAATAATTTGAAGTAGAGTTCTTTCTCTCCCCCCCGACCCCCCCACTCTGTGATACTGGGGTAGATGTGGTAAAATATGTGCAGTGGGTAGAGCACTGGGCTTGGAATCAGGAAGCCTCATGTTCATGAGTTCAAATCCAGACTCAGACTCTCACTTAATTGTGTGACTCTGGGTAAGTCATTGAACCCTGTTTGCCTCAGTTTCCTTATCTGTAAAATGAGTTGGAGAAGGAAATGGCAAATCACTCCAGTATCTCTGCCAAGAAAACCCCAAGTGGGTCATGAAGAGTCAGACATGACTGAAATGACTAAACAATGATCATGTGACTGCTGTAAATAAGACAATGAATGGATGAATGAATGAATCAGTGAAAGAATAAAGCATTTAAGTGCTTACTGTAGTAAGTGCTGGGGATGCAGGCAGAAAGGTAAGAAAGTCCCTGCTCTCAAGGAGCTCCCATCATAATGGGGGACAAACACAGGGACAGTTTTAGCTCCAAGTCAGATGGAAAGGTCCCAAGATCCTTAAGGGGAGTACCAAAGCAGATGACGACTTTTACAATATCATTTTTGTTGACAAAATCATATCAGTTTGTAATGTTGAACCATTTGACAGTGATCAGTGCACATACTACACTGGTACCTCCACCCTCCCTCCCTCTCTCCGCACTGTCTCCCTCCTCCCCAATATTAACCTATGGATCTGACCATGTTATTCTAAAAACTTTAGTAGTTCCCTGTTGCCTCGAGGGTAAAATACAAGCTTCCTCACCTTTACATTTTAAGATTTTCTACAATCTGCCTTCAATTTTACTTTTCCAATCTTCTTTCACATGCTTTATTTCCAGTTCACCTCAATTACTAACAATTCTCTGAACTCAACATTCTGCCTCCCGACTGTGTATACATGCACAGAATGAACAGATGTGCGTGCTCCCCATGCCTGGAATGCCCTCCTCCATTTCTGCCTCTCAGAATACTTGTCTTTCCTTCAAGAGAAGTCTCAGGTGCCAGGACCACCAAGAATCCTTTGTTTGTTCATGCTTTCTCCCCTCAAACAGCTGTATATTTTTTACTTATCTTGACTTGTATTTTATTCTCTTGGTAAAATATTGCTGTTGCTTCTCTCCATTCTTGAAGAGGACTAGGACATCGGGAAGATGATGCCATGACTTCCAAGTGAATTGGATTTAAGTGAGGCAGGGCTGTGGAAGGTCACCAGTCTCACTTTCACCTCCAGAGCCATCTGGGTCTAATGGCAAGATGCAGATCAGGACAACTGGAGATGACCCTCAGTAGAGCATAAGCAATTTGAGGATGAAGAGTATTTCATGTCGGTCTTTGAATACCTAGCTCCTGTCTGGATAGTGTCTTACAGAGAGTAAGCATTTAAAAATGTCTGTTGAATTTAATTGAATGGAGCTTGTTAAACAGAACTATCATTATATGAATATTTCCTTTTATTCCACAAATTATAGGGCTTATGTTCTGGGTCTTGTGCTAGAGGCTGTGGGGGTGACAGAAGATGTATAAGAAACAAGTCTCTGACCTCTGGGAGTTTATGCTCTAGTTGGTAAAACAAAATATATTCGTGAAAATTAAAAAAAATAATGCAAGACAACACACTATGCAAGAGATGCCATATGGCATTCACTCAAGCCCTTGTTCACTCATTCATTCATTCATTAGTTCCTTGGGTTTACCATATGCAGCATATTTGTGTGAGACAAACAATAGAGCACATGTGGACCTAAGAGATTCCCTGTTCTCTTACGGTCCTACTGCAGAGGTAAGACAGACATAATTGTGTCTATAGTGCCCGATACTAATAGGAGATGTAGCTCCTGGGGGTACTTTTACCCTCACCAATTTTACGGAACAGTTCCCCCGCAGATAATGATACCCTAAGTTCAAGGTATTCTGCGGGTCCACATTCCCTCCAAACCATGGTTCATAAGCCCCCATTCTATCCATGTAGAGTATTGGATGTGTTTACCTTTACTAGTCAGTGGGAGGAGGATATGATTAGGAAGGAAAAATACAGACATTTATTAAGCACTGACTGTTTGCCAGGCATTGTGCTAACCACTTTACAAGAATTGTCTCATTTGATTCTCACAACAACCTGCAGGATAGGACCTATTATTTTGTCCATTTTACAGTTGAGTAAACTGATAAAGACAGAAGTTAAGTGACTTGCTCAGGGTCACACAGCTGGTAAACGTCTGAGACTGGATTTGAACTTGGGTGTTCTTGACTTTAGACCTAACACTCTATCCATTATGCCACTTAGCTTCCTTTAGTTAAAAGAAAGCATTTTTAATGCTACAGTACAGAATGAAAGGTAGCAATGAAACACTTCGCCATAAATCTGGGCATAATCTTCCACAAATACATACACTTTCATGGCAAAGAGGGAACAGATGGAAAGCGTTGCCAAGGGCACACAAGTGGAAGGCAATTCATCTCTCCAGTTCTTTAGGACTGCTGATGTTTCCTGATGATATGGTAACTCTTACCTCTCCTAGGTGCACTGTGCTTTGCTGCACACACAGTTTTTGCTGACCACTTAGAGTTATAATTCCCCCAGCCATATAGTTGTGGGACTTGTGTCAGAGACTGGCTTCTGACTTCAGTTAAAGCTCCTCATGAGAAGAGGGGGCTCTACCTTGCTCTTTTAGGTTGAAGCCCTATGGCTTTCTCATAGTTCTTGCAGAGGAGGAGCCCTGAACACCTCACCTAGACGTTTTGTCTAGGAGGAAAACATCCCCTTTGTTTGCTCCCCCAAAGAATGGTCTATAAGTCTCCCAGATCATAGGCTAGAAGAAGCTCTTCATCTTCAGCAAGAAGTTCTTTGCCTTAAGTGATAAACTCTTTGCAATATAACATAGGGCCGTTCCTATCTAAATGGCTAATGCTTATGGCTTAGTCTATTTTTTTTGAACTCAACTTCCTGGTCACTCAGTGTTAAACAGTGAAGAGATCTTGAAGACCTGAGTTCAAATTCAGCTCCAGGTGCTACCTGTGTCACTGTGCCTCAGTTTCTTCATCTATAAAATGGGGATAATGACAGCACCTAACTCCAAGGATTGTTGTTTTGAGACTCAAATAAAATAATAATTGTAAAACACTTAGCACAGTGTCCGGCAGCTAATAAAAGCCTTCTTCTTCTTCTTCTTCCTCTTCTTCTCCTCCTCCTCTTCTTCCTCCTCTTCTTCCTCTTCTTCTTCCTCTTCTTCTTCTCCTTCTTCTTCTCCTTCCTCTTTCTTTTCCTCCTCCTTTCTTCCTTCTTCCTTTCCCCTTTTTCCTTCCTTCCTTCCTTCCTTCCTTCCTTCCTTCCTTCCTTCCTTCCTTCCTTCCTTCCTTCCTTCCTTCCTTCCTTCCTTCCTTCCTTCCTTCCTTCCTTCCTTCCTTTCTCTCCTCCTCCACTGGAGATCTCATTCTACCTTATAGTGGGTATTCCCTATGCTTCTTGGATTTAGCTTGCTGGTTCCTAGACCACCTAACAAGTTTCCATTCTACAGGCTACCCTCCTAACAAGCTGACAGGATTTTTGAAGTCTGAGACCCCCCAGTTTCTCAATTCCAAAACCTACTCTCATATGTATGTTTGATGAGGTTGGGGAGAGGGGGAAGAAAGAGGATGGAAAGGGGCAGAGACTGAACTAAGCCCAAGGTCAAGGTCACTATCTTCCCCTTCTGTACCCACAGTCTTGTCTTTTTCATGTATCTATTACAAACAAAACATTTTAGGTTTTGGGTATGCTCTTATGAGACCAATGAACGTTTTTGGTTGATGGTAATTAGGAGGACTAGAACAGTTAAATGAGGACAGAATGTGATTACTTGCCAAATGAGAGGTACAGACAGTAAGAGCTGTTGGAACTGAGGAGGAAGAGATTCTGGTGGACTGGGCCACTCCAGGAGAAAGCTTCATTAGGGGAAATGGAGTTTGATCTGGGTCATGAATGACAGTAAGATTTGTAGAGGTCAACAGGAGGACAGGAACTTGTGACATTATAGAAAAAAAAAACCCACTGGATCAGAAAATCTGAGTGTGAGGTGACCTTGGGCAAGCCTTTCTGTGACTCTTGTTTTATCTGTAGAATGGGGATGGTAATACTGAAGAGGCAATATGGCTGAGTGAGTGGAGTTCAGAAAACCAGAATTCAGATACTAACTGACGTTTAGTAGGTGTGTCAACATGGCACAATCACTTAACCTCTGAACTTTAGTTTTCTGATTTGTAAAATGGAAATGATGATGCTTATGATGCTTTGGGAGATTTAGATGAGATAAGGAAGGTAAATTGCCTTGCATACTTTAAAGTGCCTCATAAATGTCAGCTATTATTGACTACCTCACATGGCTGTCAAGGGAAGTACTCTATAAAATGTCTGGTAGGGTTGGGGGGCTGGGAAAGGAAACGGAAGATGATGCACTTGGCTCCAGCTGGGACATATGATCTGAATTGTGTCCTCATTAGTGGGGATGGATTGCAGTGAGAAGTGATATTCTTTCATCAGCCCCTTCCTCCCTCCTCACCCATCTCCACTTTACCTAGTAAACAATGACTCTAATCTGTTAATGAGCCTGGATGTGGTTGGGTAGTGCAGTGGTGTGTGGTCAGCAAATGGAGTTCTTTTAGGGATGTTAAGCAGCTTAAGAAAGAGACAACCCATGACTGTATCCACATTAGTATTGAGCTCTGGTCTCTTGAGCTTAACCGGCCAAGATGTAGTAACACACAAACTCACACGTACACACCCACACACCCCTACCAAGGAGGATTAGCTGTGCTGTTTGGATCATTATATGAGTCATTGACAGCATCTTCAATGCCATCTTCACTGAGGCCATGCTGCCAATATTAATCATTGAGTGTTTGAGCTGGAAGGAAAGTTAGAAACTATCTTTTCCAATCCTCCTGCCTATCCCCTCTCCCTTTTTACAGGAGAAGAAACTGAGACCCAGGGGGAAATGTTGTTCCAGGCTTTTGATATAAAATCCTCAGTTTGGTGTTCAAAGCCCTTCATGACCTAGACCCTTTCTGCCTTTCCAGTCTTGTACCTTACCCCTCTCCACATACTCTGATCCAGCGATACTGGTTTCCTGGTTGTTCCTTGAAAATAACACTCCATTTCTTTATTGAGCTTTTTTACAGGCTTCTTCCCATGCCTCTCTCTCTGTCTCTCTCTCCCTCCTCTCTCTTTCTCTCTCTCCTCCTTCCTCTCTCTCCTTCTTTCTCCCTCCTTTTTGTTTTCTCCCTCCTTCCTTCTTTCTCTCCCTTTTCCTCTTTCCCTCCCTCTCTCTCTCTCTCCTCCTCCTCCTTCTACTTTTTCTTCTTCTCCCTCTCTCTGTCTCTCTTTCATCTCCTCCTCCTGTTCCTCATTCTCTCTCTCACCTCCTCATCTCCTCCTCCTCCTGGCTTCCATGGTTTGTGTCACTTTTAGTTAAAGCATTACCTTCTGCAAGAAGTCTTCCCCAGTCCTCCATAATCTTAGTGCTTTCCTCTGACATTATCCCTGATTTAACTTCCATATATCTTGTTTTTACATCGTTGTTTGCATTGTCAGTCTGTTAGATTGTGAGCTTGAGAGCAGGGACTGATGGTACTTTTTTCTGTATCCTCAGTGTCAAATATTGTTGGTCAGTCATTTTTCAGTCACATCTGATTCTTTGGGACCCCATTTGGGGTTTTCTTGGCAAAGATACTGGAGCGTTTGCCATTTCTTTCTCCAGCTCATTTTACATATGAGGAAACTGGGGCAAAGAGGGTTTGGTGACTTACCCAGGGTTACACAGCTAGTAAGTGTCTGAGGCCAGAGTTGAACTCAGGAAGACAAGTCCTCCTGACTCCAGGTCCCAGTGTCACATAGTAGGTGCTTAATAAATGCATGCTGCTTGACTAAAGTCACAGGGTTAGTTAGTGTTATAGCCAAGATTAGAATTCAGGTTTTGACTCCAAATTCAGCACTTTTGCTACTAACATCCTGGGAAAGGTAATAAAAAAACCTTAGGAATGAATATAATATCCATCATCTCCAAGCCATGGGTCTTTTTAAGTCTCCCAAACTTTTTGGGAAGGTATTGTTCCTGCCCTCAGGAAACTCCTAGGCTGATGAAGGAAATTCAGTTGATATCTTCAAGGACTTCTTAGCCGGCACATAGACACACACAGACACAGACACAGACACACAGACACACAGACACACAGACACAGACACACACACACAGAATTCCTGCCCCAGGAAGTCTCCAGTATGGGGGAGAGAGACAGTCCCTGATCTCAGTGAACCCCTAGTCTGATGGGGAACTCAAGGCATATGTACAAGATGCTGATACCTGAGCCTACACAATAAAACAAAGGCTGATGAGACACTAGCAGATGGAGCATGCAGGGTAGTCAGGATGGGCTTCTTGAAGGAAAAGATGAATGAAGTACTGGGTTCAGAAAGTAAACAGGGACATAGATTGGTGGAGTGGAATGTGCAAAAAACATGAATCCTTCCCCTAACATATGCATATCTTTATCACCCAAATGTCAATCTTTCTGGGTCTCAGTTCCCCTATAAAATGGAGTTGGACTTAAGTATTTCTAATGTCACTTCTAGCCCCCAAATCCCATAATCCTATATACGAACAATACTAGATCACATTTGTAAGGTGCTTTTTAAGGTTTACAAAGGACATTCTTAACAACAACCTTGTGGGGGTAGTTAGTACCAGCATTATAATGCCCATTTTACAGATGAGGAAGCAGACTTAGATAGTGACTTGCCCAGGTTCACACAGCTAGTAAAAAGTTTGAATCCAGGGCTCTGGACTGAGCGTCCAGAGCCCTTTCCTTTTCTCCATGATGCTGAGGTGAACTGATCATGCTAATGCTGTAAGGGAGAAGATGGTGAGGAGTGAGAGAATAAGACAGAGACAGGAAAGAAGGACCAAAGGATCTAAGAGTTGGAAGGGAACGCTGAGATCAGCTACAAAAGGACCAAGGCAATTAGGAGGTGCCATAGTGCACAGAGTACTGGGCTTGGAGTTAGGAAGACTTATCTTCCTGAGTTCAAATCTAGCCTCAGACTCTTCCCAGCAGTGTGATTCTGGGCAAGTCACTTCACCCTGTTTGCCTCCATTTCCTCATTTGTCAAAGGAGCTACAGAAGGAAATGGCAAACCACTCCAGTATCTTTGCCAATAAAACCCCAAATGGGGTCATGGAGAATAGGCTGTGACTGAAACAACTCAACAACGACAAAGGTTTTCTTGGTATTCAAGAAAAATAGATAACTGACCTGTTTAGGGAATGGAATAGGGAAGTACAGATTCATAGACTGTCAGAACTGGAAGGGAGCTTAGAGATAATCTCGCCTAATCCTCTCATTTGGTGGATGAGGAAAGTGAGACCCGTAGAGGTTAAGAGAAGATTGTTGAAGGTCACACAACCAGTCTGTGGCAAAGCTGGCAATCAAACCCAGGATCCAGGTCTCCTTATTCCAAGTCCAATGTTCCTTCTACTGTAACATGCTGCTTTCTGTAAATATAAGTTGGCAACATGGCAATGTCAGACTCTAAAGGGCATAGCAGGAAAATGTGGTCTAAGGTCAGGCAAGAGTCCAAAAAACCAGATGTCCAAATGGGTTTGAGCTCATAGGAGAGGTATCTTTTCCAATTTGACTCATTCAGGTAGGTGGCTGTGCCATGTTCTTTTGAGACCTAATTTTCCCACATCTCTTAATCTCTAGCTGTGGATAGCTTCCTGAATTGCCAGCATGGGACATTAAGGGGATCATTAATAGGTGTGCTGCTCTTTAGGAGACATGATGGGGAAAAGGACACTACAGGAACCATGAAAGGGGAAAGGTTGGGATCATAGGAAAACCGTTTTTGAAGGAGAAATAATCATGTGCCTTCTGTGTGAAGAATACCATGCCAGGTTCTTGGGGTGAAACTTTACAGTCTTGGTAGGGAGAGACAAAAACATATACAATTTTAATGCAGAACAAAGCATACAAAATTACTCAGAGATATAAATGTCCATGCCTGTCACCCTTTCTCCACTAACCCCTTATTATCATTGGGTGGCATTTTCTGGTTCAGTCACCCAACCAAGAGACCAAGTAGTTGAATATCAACTTGAGTCTAAATATTCAATCCTTACTATACTAACAAAAACCTAGGCAAACAACAGGATAGAATCAGTAAAAACATTTAATTAGAAGAGAAAAGGAAATAAAAAAATATAGGAACACTATCAGAAATCATTCTCCGGTGAATGCATTTTTGCTTATCCTTGTTCTAGCACTACCTGAGTTTCTTCTCTTCCACTCCAGGTTCCTACCTGGAAATCAGAGAGTATCTTAGTAGTTTTGGGCACAAATGATTGTTCAGACTTTCAATCATGTCCAACTCTTTGTGACCATGTGGACCATCCATAGGGTTTTCTTAGTAGAGATCCTAGAGAGGTTTGCATTTTGTTCTCCAGTGGATTGAGGCAAACAGAGGTTAAGTGATTTGTCTAGGGTCACACAGCTAGTAAATGTCTAAGGCTAGATTTGAACTCAGGGCTTTCTGACTTTAGCTATTGAGTACTCCAGCTATTGAGCTACCTAGCTGCCCTCATGCTGCTTGTAGCTCCTGACTATACCTTTCCAAAGCCTCTACATGTCACAGTGAGATCCTAGCAATTTTCAGTTTAATTACCTCATCTTCTTGTAGTTTATCTAATCAGTTCTTGGCTATGTATCGACTCCATGATTCAGTACGCCTACACAACCCTCTGTGTCTCTTTCTTTTTCCTCTGTGTCTCTTTCATCATCATAATATCCCCTCTTTTGTTAAGGAATTAAAAGGAGTTTAACTATTCTTGGTCTGGTTCAGAGGAGGGTGAAGTTCAGGCTCCACCTGACCCCTTTTTCATCTTCATATACCCTTTTTCATATCCCGCTTATGGGACATATTAAGTTTTACTCCTTTCTTCCTCATTTTTCTCCTAGTATGTTAATTTTCCCTTTCCTTTTCTTTTCTCTCTTAGACCATTTAAACAGAACAAAATTACACCCTAAACAAAAAATTGCAACAAAACTAAACAAAGCACACTTGTGTTTGCCTTATTTAGGAGCCTCTGTGACCTCAAAGACATTAGGATTTTGAGGGGGTACAATTCCTTTTCCTTTGTTAGAATATAAGTACTTCATCATCTTTTATCTCCTTCCAAATTGCTCAAATATATTTACTCTTCTATGTTTCTTTTGATTTCTGTATTGCATTCAGTGTTTCTATTCAGCTTTGGTCTTTTCATTTGGAATATTTGAAAATCCTCCATTCCCTTAAAGGTTCGTTAAGATTAATTTCAGTTTCACAGGGTAAGTTATTTTTGAATCTAAGCTTCCTTCTTTTGCCCACTAGAAGGGTATAGTCCAAGATTTTCTCTTCTTTATGGTATTTGATATCAAGTTTTATGTGATGTTGACTGTGAATCCTTGATACTTGAATGCTTTCTCTCTGGTTGTTTGCAGTATTTTTCTTTGACCTAGAAGACCTAGATTTTATCCATGACTTTCCAGATCAGTTTTACCTATATTTTCTTCATTTTTTCTCAGTCTTTTGATTGTGTACTAATATTTCTTATAGTTTCATGAAGTCACCAAGTTTTGTTTGAACTATTCTAATTTTCAGGGAATCTGTTACTTGGGTAGAGTTTTCTACATTCTATTCTAAGTTACTTATTATTCCTCTACAATTCTTTTTTTTTGTTTGCTTGTTTTTTAATATAAATTTATTTATTTAACTTTTTACATTCATTTTCACAAAATTTGGGGTTCCAAATTTTCTCCCCATTTCTCCCCTCCCCCCACCCCAATACACCAAGCATTCTAATTTTCCCTATCACCAATCTGCCCTCTCTTCTATCCTCCCTCCCTTCTCTTGTCCCCATCTTCTCTTTTGTCCTGTAGGGCCAGATGACTTTCTATTCCCCATTAACTGTATTTCTTATTTCCTAGTAGCAAGAACAATACTCAACAGTTGTTCCTAAAACTTTGAGTTCCAAATTCTCCCCATCCCTCCCTCCCCACCCATTCCCTTTGGGAAGGCAGGCAACTCAATATAGGCCCTATCTGTGTAGTTTTGCAAATGACTTCGATAATAGTCGTATTGTGTAAGACTAACTGTATTTCCCTCCATCCTATCCTACCCCTCATTGTTTCTCTTCTGTCTTTTGATCCTGTCCCTCCCTGAGTGTTGACTTCAAATTGCTCCCTCCTCCCATTGCCCTCCCTTCCATTTTCCCCCCCACCCTGCTTATCTCCTTCTCCCCCACTTTCCTGTATTGTAAGATAGGTTTTCATACCAAAATGAGTGTGCATTTTATTCCTTCCTTTAGTCGAATGTGATGAGAGTAAACTTCATGTTTTTTTCTCAGCTCTCCTCTTTTTCCCTCCACTAAAAAGTCTCCTGCTTGCCTCTTGAATGAGAGATAATTTACCCCATTCCATTTCACCCTCTCTCCTCCCACTACATTCCTCTCTCACCGTTTTCCTTAATTTCTTTTAAGATATGGTCCCATCCTATTCAATTCACTCTGTGTTCTCTGTCTCTGTATGTGCATGCGTGTACATGTGTGTGTGCACACGTGTGTACATGTGTACGTGTGTGTGTGTGTGTGTGTGTGTGTGTGTGTGTAAGGTCCCACCAACTACCCAGATACTGAAAAGTTTTAAGAGTTACAAATATTGTCTTCCCATGTAGGAATGTAAACAGTTCACTATAGGTAAGTCCCTTATGACTTCTCTTTGCTGTTTACTTTTTCATGCTTCTTCTCATTCTTGTGTTTGAAAGTCAAATTTTCTTTTCAGCTCTGGTCTTTTCATCAAGAATGCTTGAAAGTCCTCTGTTTCATTGAAAGACTGTATTTTCCCCTGAAGTATTATACTCAGTTTTGTTGGGTAGGTGATTCTTGGTTTTAGTCCTAGTTCCTTTGACTTCTGGAATATCCTATTCCACGCCCTTTGATCCCTTAATGTAGACGCTTCTAGATCCTGTGTTATCCTGATTATATTTCCACAATACTGGAATTGTTTCTTTCTAGCTGCTTGCAATATTTTCTCCTTGACCTGGGAATTCTGGAATTTGGCCACAATGTTCCTAGGAGTTTCTCTTTTTGGATCTCTTTCAGGTGGGGATCGATGGATTCCTTCAATAGTTATTTTGCCCTCTGGTTCTAGAATGTCAGAGAGTTTTCCTTGATAATTTCATGGAAGATGATGTCTAGGCTCTTTTTTTGATCATGGCTTTCAGGTATTCCCATAATTTTTAAATTATGGGAATTAAAAATGTCTCTCCTGGATCTATTTTCCAGGTCAGTTGTTTTTCCAATGAGATATTTCACATTCTCTTCCATTTTTTCATTCTTTTGGTTTTGTTTTGTGATTTCTTGGTTTCTCAGAAAGTCATTAGCCTCCATCTGTTCCATTCTAATTTTGAGAGAACTATTTTCTTCAGTGAGCTTTTGAACCTCTTTTTCCATTTGGCTAATTCTGCTTTTGAAAGCATTCTTCTCCTCATTGGCTTTTTGAACCTCTTTTGCCAATTGAGTGAGCCTATTTTTCAAGGTGTTATTTTCTTCAGCATTTTTGTGGGTCTCCTTTACCAAGGTATTGACCTGTTTTTCATGCTTTTCTTGCATCTCTCTCATTTCTCTTCCCAGTTTTTCCTCCACCTGTCTAACTTGATTTTCAAAATACTTTTTGAGCTCTTCCATGGCCTGAGCCCACCGGACATCCACCTGAGATGTCTGGGATACAGAGGCCCTGACCTCCACATCTTTTCCTGATGATAAGAATTGTTCCTTGTCATCAGAAATGAAAGGCGGGAACATCTGTCCCCCAAGAAAGTAGCTTTCTATGGTCTTATTTTTCTTCCCTTTTCTGGGCATTTTCCCAGCCAGTTACTTGACTTCTGAAATTCCTGTCCACCCTGCCTAGATCTGCCCAGCTAGTGCTTGGGGTCTGAGATTCAAATGCTGCTCCCCAGCCTCGGAGCTTTCAGTGGCAGGTGCGGCTGCTATTCAATGTGAGCTTAAGTTCTGGTGCTCAGGTGGGGGCAGTGCCACCTCCCAGGCTCAGTTCCCTGGGGGGGTTTATGCACAGACCTTTGGTAATGGACTCGAGCCCCTGTCTGCTCCGGGAGTCCCAGGCCACCTCTGCCTCTGCCACTCCCTCTGCTGCTGCCTCCCAAAGGGGCCCAAGTCACGGAGACACCCTCCTCCCCTCTTGGCCAGCCCAGAAGTCTCTCTCACTGACCTGGAGCACCTGTGGGTGGAGGGACCTTCGCGGCTGCCGGAGATTCCGTCCGTGAAGCCTACTCGGATCTGCTCCTCTGGGGCAGCGCGGCCAGGGAAGTGCAGGGGTGGGCTCCCCGTCTGGTGTGCGACAGACCCCTGGGGACGGCTTTCCAGGGCTCTCTGGTACAGAAATCTCTTCCACTGTGTTTCTGCACATCTTGCAGTGCTCCAGAATTTGTGAGGAGTTCTTTTTACAGGAAATTTATGGGCTGTGGGTTTGGAGCTAGCATACGTGAGTCTTTCCACTCCGCCATCTTGGCTCCTCCCCCCTACAATTCTTATTTAACTTATAATTCCAATTAAAAAAAATTTCTTGCTTCTTTCTTCCAGCTACACTTGTAGTCAAGTCACTTCTTTCCATTTCATATTCTACTTATAGTTGTGGAGTTACTCTTTCCTTCTGGGTTTATCTCTTGAACATCTCTTGACCCATAATATTTCTTCATAGAGAATCTAGGTGGCAAAGTGGATAGAGTGCTGGGTCTGGAGTCAGTAAGACTTGTCTTCCTCAGTTCAAATCTGGCCTCACACACATGCTAACTGTGTGACCTTGGGCAAATCACTTAACCCTGTTTGTCTCAGTTTCCTTATCTGTAAAATGAGCTAGATAAGGAAATGGTAAACTATTCCAGTATCTTTGCCAAGAAAATCCTAAATAGGATCATGAAAAATCAGACATGACAGAAAGATGACTTCTCCAAAATGTTTCATTGCTTTTTATGTCCCATTGTTCACTCAAATAATCAACTTCAGTTCCCAATTTAGGTTTTTGAACCTAGGTGAGATTCTGCCTTCCTCCTCCCAGCCTCCCTTCTACTTCATATTCTTCATGAGGAAACTGAGGCAAACATGCTTAAGTGACTTGACCAAGGTCACCCAACTAGTAGATGTCTGAGGCTGTTTTGAACTCCAGAAGCTGAATCTTCCTGACTCCAGATCTGGCATTCTATCTACCGGTCCTGGCTTTTATTTCCTGAACTTCTAATGATTTCTATCCCTTCTTGGACAAGAGAAAACTTAAAGTTTTTGGAGGAGCTGCTTCTTGTTTTGATGTCAGTCCTTCCCAGGCTCATGACTCTTAAGTGGCAGACCAGGGATCACAACCCAGTCCAGAATGCCAAAATTCACATGCCTACCACTAGACTTCACTGTCTCTCAGATGCATCTATTCTTAGACTTCACTGTTGCTGGTCAGATCTCTGCAGTTGGCTATCCCTGCACACTATCAGGACATTACTGAAATCTTGTATCTTCCTAGACCTGCCTTTATTTTAGTGCTACTGTGGACCTCCATCTCCTCCAGTGTCTTCCTATTCCAAGGGCTCTTGTGTGGGTTTCTGGCCTGCTCACCTGAGCTCATTATTTTGCCTTTCCTAGCAAACCTCTGATCATACTCATTTTCCTAGTGGAATATTTCTTCCAGGACATGTGGCTTCTGAATGTCTTTTTGTGTGTGTGCAGTCCTTGGCAGGAGGAAGAAACTTGTTGATGTTTTCTTTGGATTTGTTGATTATTTTTTAATCTGGTACAATTTTTAGATCATTGCTATAACGCAAATAGGAAATCCAGTCTCCCCTATGACTTTTTACTCTCCATCTTAACTGGGATTCCTTGATTTACACTTTAAAGGATAGTGGGAATTCAACAAATATTTAGGAATGGAGGAAATTTGAGGCATAGGGAATGATTTCTCCCAGGGTAGCAGCATTAAAAAGTTGAGCAAGAGTAATTAGGAAGAATCATGAAACTGTCATACTGTTGCCCAAGATACCATTGCAGGTCACAGTCCCTATACCTTTCCTTCTCTCCTCTCACTTTTTTCTAAAACATTTTTCCTAAAATGGAAGATTTCAGAACCCATGATTTCGATGTTATGTGAGACAAAAGTTGACCTTATAGACTTTGATCATGGCGTTCTCTGTTGATATATTGACAAGCACAAGGAGGGTACCAAGATCCACATCACTACCCTACCCTCATACATAATCTTTCCTGCACAGGACCCAGTTCTTACAGATCCATCACATCTGAACTTGCTTCAGCAAGCAGGGGACTTGGACAGTTCTCTTACTCCCCACTGAATGCTCAATGACGCAATTCTCACATGTTACAGACTCCCTCAACTCCAGTCTTCAAGTTTTCTCCACATGCACTCAGAAAGTACTTGGCATTGAAGCTGTTCCCATTTTCATTACTAGCCCTTTTTTCTCTGCTGACTTAATATCTGCTCTCTAATCACTGGCCCTGCCAGACACCAGGGGTGAGAACACCTCTTGCTGACTTTGAAATCTCCCACACCTGCAGCATCCCTTTGACGCTCCCAGAGCAGCTGGTTCTCATTTAGATATCACTGCCTTCCTGGCTCCTGACTCTAAGTGGCAGACTGGGGATCACAACACAACCCAGCCTAGGATGCCAAGAGTTATGCACCCACCATTAGACCTCACTGCCTCTCAGAGGGGTGAGGAGGTAGAGCAGGTAGCAGTGGAGATTCCTCCTACCCCTCTCCTCTTCCATCCTATTCTCAGCCTCAGGCCTTGGGATGATGGATTCTCTTCTTTGGGGACAAACAGAAGCCTGGAAATGAGGATAGAATCAGCAGGTGATGTCTGAGGATTAAAGCTAAATCGCATCCTCTTGTCTCTGAGGCTCTGCAATCCCCTCCTGTTTTTTCCTCCCTTCCCTGGCTAAGAAAGTCAACAGCCTTGAGGTTGTACAGACACCAACCCAGTGTGGCCTGAGAGCATGTCGGGTTGTAAATTAAAAGCCCTTTTGAGCTGGGCAGGTTCATCCAGCCTCGGACAGATGGTAACCCCAGTTGGGGGTGGGAAAACGCCATTAGCAGCTCAGGCTTGCCTCTTTCTAGCATCAGGACCATTTTGCTTTGACTTCTCTCCAAAGTGAAGGTGAGTCTTGTGGAGCACAAGATGGTGAAGGCCTGGGGCAGAAGAAGGATCCTTGGTGGTCAGGTTGGGGGCAACTCATCCTCCACAGCCCTGAAGGTCAGACCACTGCTCAAAGAATCCAGGAGTTTGAGCCACTGCTGCCCACTGTGCCTTACTATCTCATCAGTTTCTTACCCAAAATGCAGGCAAGGCTCAATCTTCCTTCATGTCCTCAGGCTCCAGGGTGTGCCCTGGTACAGTGCCTGGCACATGGCAGGAAGCTTAACGAGCGTTTGTTCATTGATTGATGGAAATTTGCTCCATTGCCCTCTGGGGGAGAGGGATTCCCCTTTGTTGTCTGGGAGTAGGCTTTGATCCTGTGAGAGGTAAGTAATGGAAAGTGTGCTGGTCTTGGTATCAGAAGACCTGGATTCAAATCCTGACTCCTCCACTTACTAGCTGTGTGACCTAGGGGAAGTCACTTCTCTGAGAGTCAATTTCCACATCCTCAGTAGCCTCAGTGATATCAATACTTATATATTGTAGATCTCATAGGTTGATTGTTAGGTAGGTACCAGTGCATGCTTCCGCTCCTAGAATAGTTAGATATTAGCTACCAAGTCAGAAAATCTTGGTTCAGATGTCATACTTTTTGCCTGTGTGGCCTTGGACAAGTCATTTCATCCTTGAGCACCTCAGTTTAATTGAGAGGAGTAGGAGATTCAAGATGAACTTTAAGGCCTCTTTTGAGCTCTATAAATATGAACTGCTAGTGTGAAGCAGGCCAGGTGGTCAGTGACAAATGCCAGTCTGGGCTGAGTGCCATGAAAGTGTATTTATGTATTTACCAGGCTTTAATCCTCTAGGCTTATAAGCTCAAGAGATCATGAATTTAGAATGGGAAGGAATCTTAAGGGTGATCTGGTCCCATGACCTCACATTTCATAAGGAAACTGAAGCTCAGAGGTTCAGGAATTTGTTCAAGGACACACAGGTAGTAAGTAGCAGTCAGGATTTGAACTCAGGTCCCATGACCCCAAATTTTTCTATTCCATTTTAGCTTTCAAGTCAGAAGGAACCTAAGAGATCATCCATCTATCAGGGGTTCAGAAACTTGTTTTTAGTTTATTTAAAAATTTTTGTTGTTTTAAAAAATATTTTCTTCTTTTTGGAGGGAGGAAGACAAGGTAATTGGGGCTAAATGACTTGCCCAAGGTCATAGAGCTAGTAAGTGTCAAGTGTCTGAGGCTGGATTTGAACTCAGGTCCATCCTAACTCCAGGGCCAGTGTCTCACTGCACCACCTGGCTGCCCCTAAAATTATTTTGAAAGCTGGTTATAATCAGTGTCCTTTGTGATCCTCTAGCTTTTATTTTATGCATTTAAAGATGTTATTCTGAGGAGTCCCTAAGCTTTATCAGACTACCATTCCTCCAAAAAAAAAAAAAAGGTGAAGAGCCCCTGATTAGATCAATCCCTTCATTTCCCAGAACCCTTAGTACAAAGAACACTGGACATGTGGCCTTGGGTAAGTAACGTCTTTCTGGGTTTCAGTTTTCCCTTCCGTAAAAAGAGGATGTTGGATTCAGTGATCCCTAAGGTCATGTCTAACTCTGGCATTCCATGATTCTACTTCTGGGGTTCTGTAATTTCAAGGAAAAAGCAAAAAAAAAAATAATGGCCAATATTTAAAACATGCTTTCAGGTTTTCCAGATTCTTTGTATTCCCTTTGACCCTCACAACAGCCTTGTTGGATGGGTGCTTTTAGTATTCCCATTTTACAGACTAAGAAACAAGTTCAGGATAATTACTTGGCTAGAGTCTGGGGCTAGAAAGTGTCTGAGGCAGGATTTGAACCCAGTCCAAATCCAACTATCTACCATGCTGTGGTGGCATAAGGACAAGTCACCTAACCTTTCCCATATCCAAGAGGAAGAAACCTCAGTCTTTGTTGGCTGATGTGTCTTTAACTAGGAGAATTACAAGGAACTCCCTTTTGCTAGCCTGAAGATTCTCTTTTATTCAGTTACCTAACCCTCCTCTCTGTAGAGCACCCCCTTCAATTTTTACCTTATTAACTTTTTCCTGACCTAATAAATTATCTACCTCTAATTCCTTTGATGACTTTTCTGCTGGGGAAATGCTCGTCTTTGGCTATGTTACAGTTGCTTTACCCTGGTGGTTATCACAGAATTTTGTTTTTTCCTTATTCTTAGGATGGTTATACTTTTCGATGTTATTCATATTTTTATCTCTCTGAGTCTTAGCTTTCATCATATGTAAAATGGGTACAGTAATGCCCCCAAACCTCATAAACCCTTGCAAAGATTAAATGAGAGAATTTTTGTGAAGGGGCATAGAGCATTTAAAGCTCATGCTTCTGTAGAAGCATTCACAAAACACTTTCCTCATAATGGCCCTATGAGGTAGGTAGGGTAAGGATCTCCATTTTATAGATGAGGAGACTGAGGCCCAGAGAGTTAAAGGTATTTGATTACAATCTCTTAGCTTAGAAATAGTATTATTAGAAACGATCTAGAATCAGATCTGTCACTCAAACATAAGGGGTCGTTTTATAAATATCCATTATCATCTTGTTCTGAGATGCTTCTGGTTATGATTTTTCTTCCTCATGCTTGATTCTTTGCTTAAATGGACCAGATGTGATTTTGAAGCCTGAGCCCCGCGGGATCATAGTTGCTTTTTAGCTTGTTGTGCCACCTCAGAATTTAAACTGGGAAAATCTAAGAGCTTGAGTCTAGATTTTCCCAAATGTGGTTAACAGGGTCTCCAGTTCCTATACAAGTCTTCAAGGTTGGGAGTACATATGGGTGGAGGATGGCCTTTAACGATAAAAAATGATGATAATGACTAACATTTATATAGACTTTCAAGGTTTGCAAAGCACTTCACAAATATGATCTCATTTTATCCTCACAACAGCTCTGAGGGTAGGTCCCTGTGGACAAGCTTGCACTCATTATGAGGAGGTGACTTCTTGACCCTAGACAAAGACTCATGCCTGTGAGCACATTAAAGTAATCAGAGACCCCATCGATAATTCTTTCCATCATTCTAACCTTCCCTACCCCTTAACACTTTTAATGATTTTTAGTTATTTTGGCTTTAGTTACTAGGTCACATCTGACAGTCCAAAGATTAGCCTACCATCTTAAGCATCGATTCCTATGCTGTTATAAGGGAACCTTAAAGCCTGAAAAGGTTTTGCTAGCCCAGAAACATATGTAAGACCAGAAAAGAGTTCAGGCAGAAGATAAATACCCTCTGGGATAAACTTTTGAGTTTGTTTAGATTCCTTTGAATAGTAGAAGCAAAATATTTTGGGTTTCCAAAGACAGGATAGAGTCAGATGCACAGTTAGATTTGTGAAGTGTCTGTGGTGGAGCTAACCTAAAATGAATTGAAGGACATGGGAGTCCCAACTGGGAATTAAACAAGGAATCATATTGACTTTGTAGATATGGGAAAGGGATAGAGGCACATACAGAGAGAGGGAGAGAGAGAGATAGCAAGAAAGAACTAGAGAAAGTGAGAGGGAGAGGGAGAGAGTGAGAGGGAGAGGGAGAGGGAGAAGGAAAGGGGGAGGGGGAGAGGGAGAGAGCGAGCGAGAGAGAGCGAGAGCGAGAGCGAGAGAGAGAGAGAGAGAGAGAGAGAGAGAGAGAGAGAGAGAGAGAGAGAGAGAGTGCACCAGCCTAGGGCAATGAATATAATTTTGGAGAGGAAAGGCCTTTCTAGGTGAGTTTTGGGAAGAAATAGATCATTTCTTATGGAGGAAAAAAAATCAAGAAAGGGATACTTTCTAGGAAGGGTTCTTTCCATCCAACCCCTGTCCTTTTCCTTCACCTCCTAAGTCCACTGACTCAGTGTGTTGTATCAGGGAAAGTCTCTGGAATTTAAACTAAAAGAGCATGGCAAAGCCCACTTATCCTCATAAAAGGAAAAGATATCACCTCAGCTAAGGACTCTAAGATTGGTACCTTCTACAAGCCATATACCCACTGGAGTTTCAGCTGCCAGTCCATGCCATGACTTGCAGATCAACAGTCAATCAATAAACATTTATTAAGTACCTACTGTGTACCAAGCACTGTGGTAAGTGCCTGGAGTACAAAAAGAGGCAAAAGATAGTGCCTTCCCTCAAGGAGGGAGCCAATAAGTAGAGACTTAATACTTAGTGGAAACAACATGTCCAGCTAGGACCGTGGGCCATAGGATACTTCAGGAGAACAGGCCCAGTAGAAGCTGTATCATCAGAAGACGCTGATGTCCTCAGAGCATCACAGGTATGAATTGTTCCCTCTGCCTGTGCACCTGAACTTTATGTGTTCCCTAAGCATGCACCCTAGCTAGAAATAAGGATGCATCTACTCTTCCTACTGATGGTGTGTGCATTTGTGGGAGAATGTGTTCCTGATTTGTTGGTGAAATGTTTTATTGTACCTTTTTAATTATGCTATTTCATTAAGTGTCTTTTTTCTAAACTAATAATTATGTGCTCTGGCTTGGTGTCAAACTCAAATAAAAATTTAGGCCACTATGTTGCACACAATGATCCCTGTGGGTAGCATATTGACTTAATTTCCATGTGAAATATTATCTATGTTGTATTGTATTTTTATTTATTTTGTTAAATATTTCCAAATTACATTTTAATTTGTTTGGGGCCTCACTTAGGTGTGTTTGATATCTCTGCTCCAGCTAATTAGAAAAGGTAAACCCATTAGTAGGGGCTTGAGAGCTATGGTTGTCAGTTGATGTGTTACTTTGAACCAAGGTTAGTCTGGGAAGGGCCACCTGTGAGGTGAGGGGGCGCCTCAGATGCTACTTTGTGATGAAGTAATCTAAGCCTGTTTGAGCATTGAGGTTTCTTCCGTCTTCCCAGAGAAGGGTTGTGAGGGAATATGTATGTATATGAGGGATAGCTAGGTGGCAAGTTGGACAGTTAGGTGGTGCAGTGGATAGAGTGCTGGACCTGGAGTCAGAAAGATGATTCTTCCTGGCCTCAGATACTTACTAGCTGTGAGGCCCTGGGCAAGTCATTTCACTTTGTTTGCCTCAGTTCCTCATCAGCAAATGAACTGGAGAAGGAAATGGCAAACCCCTCCAAGTATCTTTGCCAAAAAAATCCAAAATGGGGTCACAGAGAGTTAGACATAACTGAAAAATGTTTGAACATGTTTGTTTATCTCCAGTTGTGGGGCTGAGTCAGAGGGGAGTGATACAGTAAGCTCTCAATAAATATTTACTGAAATCAAAACAACTCTGAGGTACCATATCACACCTATCAGATTGACTTACGTGACAGAAGAGGAAGATGATAAATGTTGGAGAAGATGTGGGAGAGTTGGAGCACTCATTCATTGCTGGTGGAGCTGTGAGCTGATCCAACCATTCTGGAGAGCAATTTGGAACTATGCCCAAAGGGCTACAAAAATGTGCATAACCTTTGACCCAGCAATATCACTTCTAGGTCTGTGTCCCAAAGAGATCATAAAAATGGGAAAAGGTACCACATGTACAAAAATATTTATAGCAGCTCTTTTCATGGTACCCAAGAACTGGAAATCAAGGGGATGCCCATCAACTGGGGAATGGCTGAACAAGTTGTGGTATATGAATGTAATTGAATACTATTGTGCTATAAGAAATGATGAACAGTCAGACTTCAGAAAAACCAGGAAAGACTTATATCATCAACTGATGCTGAGTGAAGTGAGCAGAACCAGGAAAACATTATACACAGTAACAGCCACAGTGTGTGAGGACTGTTTCTGATAAACTAAGCCCTTCATAGCAATGCAAGGACCTAAAACATTTCCAAAGGACTCTTGATGCAAAATGCCATCCACATCCAGAGAAAGAACTATAGACTTGAAATGCAGAATGATGCAGACTATTTTCTCTTGTGTTATGTTATGTTTTGTTTTTTCTCATGGTTTTTCCCATTTGTTTTAATTCTTCTATGCAACATGACTAATGTGAAAATATGTTTAATAAGAATGTATGTGTAGAACCCATCTAAGATTGCATGCCGTCTTGGGGAGGAAGCAGAGAGGGAGGGGGAGAAAGTTTAAAACAGAAAGAAGTGATTGTTGAAAACTGAAAACAAATAAATTAATTAAAAATAGAAATGTTTGCTGAATTGAAGTAAGTTGAAATTAATAGACCCCCACACAGGAGGGCAGGGTTGGGGGAGAAGAAAGAGAGAGCACTTGCCACTTCTTGAAACTCGTAGAATATTACAGCAAGAAAATACTGAGATCATCAGCAATATTAAAAAACAAGTTTATCTTCTTATAGCCCTTTGCAATTTACAAAGCACTTTCTTCCCAACAGTCTTGAGAGGCAGGTGAGTGTGAATGTTATTTATCCCCATTCCATAGGTTCAAAAATTGAGGCTTAAGGAGGTCAAATGATTTGTTCAGTATCACACAGCATGTGAGTGGCAGAGCAGGTTCAGATTACCTGGATGTAAGGTAAGGAAATGGAGTGAAGAGTAGGGAGGGGGGTTCCTGAGAACAGATGCACAGAGCTGGTCCTGGTTACCCCCAAACAAAATAAACTGTCCCACCTCCTCCGATGATATGAATGAAATTTGTCACATAGGCCTCTAAAAATATCACTAGTTTGTTGCCTGAATAATAAACACACCTCTTTATCCTCTCCAACAAGGAAGATTTTGTTACTTCTTTGTGCTTTCCTTGCCAACCAGCTAATAAGATCCTTGCTTTATCGCTAACCACAGACACATTGAGCGAGTTAAAGGCTGTTCCCATGGCTGGTGTTTGCCAGAGCATCTAAGAGTCCCATTGCTGCTCCTCCGTAGCGGTTTCCTGTTAACTTTCTTTGCTTTTTAATAGTCACACATCATGAGCCCAGTCCCCTAATCTCTTTTTCAATCTTTGCTTATAACACCTTATTAATTCCATAACCATATAGCATGCTGGGGCCTGTGAGTCTCAGACCTGGTGAGATAGAACCCTAGCGCATTATAGCTGGATGTGTGTGGGGAGGAGGGGAAAGGGGAAGGTTGGAGAACTTAAAGATTCTAGTTTGACCCCACTTGTTTGACACAGGAAGAAACTGAGGCCCAGAGAGGCAAAATGACTTCTCCAATGGAGAAAGCACTGGGTCGAGAGTTCGAAGACCTTGGTGCAACTTCCCGCTTTACCACTCTCTGTGAGAACTTGAAAAAGTCACTTACTTTTTCTCTCTATCACTCATTTTCTTTCCTGTAAGATGAAGGTCAGTAAATGATCGTTAAGTCTCTGTTCTGCTCTAAGATTTTGGGAGAGAGACAGGACTGGAACAACAAAATTTCATATTAGGATGGAATTTGGGAGATTATTTATTTAGTTCAATGCCTCTTACTTATTATAGATGAGGAAAGTGGTGTAATTGAAGTAGGAGGACCTGGATTCCAGTCCTGGAACTGTCATTTACAATCCCTTTTCCCCCCAAATAATATTTTATTTTTTTTCCCACAATTCCATGTAAAAACAATTTCTAACGTTCTTTTTTTTGAGGCAATTGGTGTTAAGTGACTTGCCCAGGGTCACACAACTTGTAAGTGTCTGAGGTCACATTTGAATTCGGGTCTTCCTGACTCCAGGCCTGGTTCTCTATCCATTGTGCTACCCAGGTACCCCTTGAACATTCATTTTTAAAGACTTTGAGTTCCAAATTCTCTCCCTTCCTCCCTTTCCTCCTCAACTTTTGATATGGTAAGTAAACTGATACATATTACACACATGCAATCACGTAAAACATTTACATCCTAGTCATTTTGTATCACATAATCATGTGAGATCTTAGATAATTGCTCTCTGGATCTCAGCTTCTTAATCTCAGAAATAAGGGGTTGGACTAGACCAACAAATCTCTAACTTTTCAGCCCCGAAACCCCTTTACAATCTTAAGGTTATTGAGGACTTCAATGTGCTTTTGTTAATATTAATTCTTTTGTTGTGGCTCAGTCATTTCAGTTGTGTTCATGACCCCATTTGGTGTTTTCTTTACAAAGATACTGGAGTGCTTTGCCATTTCCTGGAGAAAGCTCATTTTCTAAATGAGGAAACTGAGGCAAATAGGGTGAACTGACTTTTCCAGGGCCACATAGCTCGTAAATATTGATTATATCCATAGATATTTATTGTATTAGAAATTAGAACATTTTAGAATTATTATTATAAAAATAGTTTTGACATTGTGGATCCCCTGAGAGAGTACTGGGGACTCTCAAGAGACCACAGACCATACTTCGAGAACCACTAGAAGAGATGATCAAATCTTAGCTTTGTTACTTGCTACCTGTGGGCAAGTCCCTTAACCTCTTTAGGCCTCAGTTTTCTTATCTACATAATTTAAAAATAGGACTAGATACCCTTCTAGTTCTATGAGGTTCAGGTAGCAAGGTACAGGGAAGGTACATGGCACATGGGCTTTGGAGAGAGAACACCTGGGCTGAAATCCTATTTTTGTCCCTTGCTAGATGTGTGAGGGCCACTTGACATCTCTATGACATAGGAGTCTCATTTGTAAAATGAGGGAGTTGGACTAGATGATCTCCAAACAACCAATCATTTCATCAATCACTCAATGAGCAATTTTAGGTCTAAATTTATGATTCTACTGCAGTGAGGCTCTTTCTGAACTCATTTTCCTAGAGCAAGGCTTCCTATATCTCCCTCTAAAGGTTCTAGCAGTCCCACTGAAGAGTTCTCTATTGCTATCAGCATGATCTCTCCCATGGTTGTGTTCTCAGTATTAGCCACTAGTGACTAGTGACCTGGATCTTTTTAGCCTACTGATATTGATTAGCTTTTACAAAGGAATTTCTTCTTCAAGGATATGGCATTAACGAAAGTGCAAACATTTCCCCCCAGCAACTTCATGACACACTCTCCCTATACTATCTTGGATTCTGGGGAAAGTGGGCTCAGACGTAATGAAGTCCCATCAAGTTCACATCCAAACGTGGCATTGCTGCTGGCATGAATTCTGAAGGTCACATTTATGATCATCTAGATTGGGATGGCTGAAAAAACCTGACTTAGATTTGACTCCTGGACTCCTGACCTTCCAGAAAACTTGTTCTGACCTTTCAAAACTTACAAGGTTATAGCCTCTAATCTCCTTCACCAAGGACAGGTGATGGAGACAAAAAAGAATTGAGGCCTGTATTCATGATTTGCATTGGCTTAAGTCAGGGGAAGGCTGGAGGCTTCTCTTACCACATTGTCTCTCACCAGATGATATCAGCTAGAAAAAAGTCAGCTCAAGAGACCCAACCAAGGGAAAAGTGCCAAGACCAATTAAAGCCTTTTGAAGATACCCCAGTTTCTATTCTACAACTGCAGTCAATCAAAGAGGCTGCTATTCAATATTTGATCAGTAGATTGAAACTAGTTGTAGAATGTCTACACATACTCCAACATCTCTCCAAAGTACTTCAATTATATATCACAGCTCCCTCAGAAGCAAGCTTCATAGTCTCTCCCATGTGAGGAATTGCACCAGACATATTCTGTGCATACTCATACTGGACTCATTGGCCCATCCCAGAGAAGTAGAGATTTGTCCTAAATGGTAGACTTGATTAAGAATCTCTCCTTGGGAAGTAGGGGAGTAGAACAGAGGTGACCAGTGCTCTTTCCAGTACTGTAAGTTGACAGTACCCTGGGAGGTTGGTAGATGGATATTAGGACTTCTAAAATGTTCCAGATAGAAGATACCCACCCCTAGTACCTCACTGGGCAGATAAGTGGGAAAACAGGCCCAGTGGATCTTGGGACCACTAACTCTCTTTCAGGTGTGCAAGGAGGCAGTCTCATTCCCCATATCCTCTTCCTTTCATGTGTCCCAAGAGAAGATGCCTCCATACCCCACCCTCCACCAGATGGATCTTGCATTCTGAGTGTTAGAATGGATCAAATTCTCCCAATTCTTCATTCACCTCTTAAGGAAGTGAACCAGCTTTGGGGGGGGGGGTGTTGAAGTGGTGTAATATCCCATCGCTTTATTACCTTCTCTTCTGAGCTCAAGGCCCCCTGTGCAAAGAACCATTAGTTTAGCTTTCCTCTCTGCCAAGCAGCCTTCTATTGAGCAAGTAATTAAATGCCTTATTCAGCAGAAACATCTACATTCCCAGCCTCTGACATAACCACATTCATTTCCCCAATTTTTACACTTGGGAAGCTTTTATAGCTAGAACCATCTAAATAACACAGTCAATTAGCTCATAATGCCGGCCCATATTGCTGGTCAGAGTGCAGAATATGGTGGTAAGTAAGTGGCAATCAGAGAGGGACCATTCATCTTTAGATTCAAGGTCTAGAAAATAAGACCTCCAGGGACAGGCTAAAGGAATTGGGCCCCATCACCCTAGAAAGGAGAAGGCTGAAGGAGGGAGCGCATCCCTCAGACTGTTCTCTCAGTGTGGTGTAGGCTTACAAAGAGCATAGGTTCAGGAGATGAGCTATCTTAGGGGAGCATTCCTATTGACTCATCCCTTGTTGGCCTTTCCATGGCAACATGATGATGCTTTATCAGTTCTGAGTCCTAGAACGCAGAGTATCAGAGCTGGAAGGGCCCTTTGTGGAATGTCAGAACAGAGAAAATAGAATGTTAGAGCTAGACAAGTCTGTAGAAGAGAGATTATTTTTATTTCATTTTTCAATTAATAAGCATTTGTTCTCCCCTTCCTCCAATGGAAAAAAAAAAAAAGAAAAAATACCCTTGTAACAAGTCTGCATAGTCAGGCAAAACAAATTCCCCCACTGGCGGTGTCCAAAAATGAATGTCTCATTCTACGTCTTGAATATGGATTCATCTCTCTGTCAGGAAATGGGTAGCATAGATCATGGCAAGTCCTCTGGAAACATAGCTGGTCACTGTATTGAATGGAAGGCTTAAATCTTTCAAAGAACATAGATTGTTAAAACAAAGAGCTAGAAAGGCCTTAGGAAATGTCTGTTCCAATTCCCTTATTTTAGAGAGCATGGCCTGCAAAATGGGAGCTGGGATCCATTGGGAGACTATAGCCTGATCCCGCAGAATGTATAATTAACCAGTAGAAAGGTGGAAAAATGGGGTCCTGCCATCTTGCCATGTGTGTGCTGTTAAATGTTTAGCAACCAACTCTCTGAAAATAATGTACACCCAACATGCTCTTAAGTTTAACCAGCATTTTAAACATTTCCCCAATCATTTCTTAAGTTTAGACAATCAACAGAACAATAATAAATCCAGCCCTGCTTTGTAGTATTTGTCCATTTCTGAGGTGTAAATGCGCACACTAAAAATTAAATAATTGGCTCTTAGGGGCCTGACAGATGAGTTCCATTTTCATCCAATGCTCCATGTGATAATCTGATATCTGACACAACCACATCTATCCTTATTCATCATCCACCCTGTCACTTTCTCTCTTAATTCATCTGCATAGCTACTAGCTTCCTCCCTTCTTAGTCAGATATGATCTGCTTGTACAGATAGAAACCAACTCTCATAGTAATATTACCCAGGTGCCATCGGGAAAATTCTGCCCCCTACCCCATTCCCTCTGCCCCTCAGATTACCTTGTAGCTGCAACAAAAGCCTTTCAAAAGGAGCTCAGGGGATAGCGACCAGTGAGTAAGAACCCCTCTTCCCTTCTTTTGGTTTAGGGTGGAGTGAGTCCCATAGGATGAATTAGCAGGGATGTGTTCATTGAGGTGGCAAGATCTCATCACATTATTTTCCCCACCGAACCCACCTCTCTTCCAATTTCCCTATTTCTACTTCGGGTACTGCCATCTTTCCAGGCATTTAGATTTGAAAGCTCAATGTTCTCAGTTCCTCTTTCTCCTTACCCTGTTTATCCAATCAGTTGCCAGAACTGAGCATTTTCAACTCTACATCTCTTCCATGTGTCCCCTCCTGTCTAGCCACACAATCAACCCTCTGGATCAGGCCATTATCACTTCTCATCTGTACTATCTGCTTCAACTATCTCTCCCTGCTCCAATCTCTCCTTCACTCAGCAGAGAAAGTGATTTTCCTAAAATTCAGATCTGACCACGTCATTCCCCTACTCCATAAAATCCAGGGATTCCCTATTGATTTTAGGATCGAATATTATCTCATTTTTTTTAAAAAAGTTCAATTTGGCATGTTAATCATAATAAAAGTTAGCATTTTTATAGACCTTTAAGGTTTGCAAAGTGCTTTATAAATATTATCTCATTTGATATTCACAACAACTCTGGGAGGTAGGTGCTATAATCTCTATTTAGCAGATAAGGAAACTGAGGCAGAGAGAGGTTTAAGACACAACCTTGACCAAGGTTACGTAGGTAGCATCTGAGGGGGTTTTGAACTCAGGTCTTACTGAAATCAAATATTTGTGTGAACTCTTTGTGCCCAATCTGTAGTGGAGTCTTCCAAGCTTGTATTGGTCTGATCAGCCACAGCTGGACACACTGTGCCTTGATTCTGACGTAGTGGTATCATTCTGGTCCTCTTTGAGAACATAGTACAATCAAACACCAACCAACCAATCCTAAATCTAGGTCCAGCTGATTTGTTCTATCTGCTGTGCCACCTAGATGCCTGTTTTATAACGAATATAATTATTAGTATGGGGAGTAGTGAGGTGGATAGAGCACTGGGCTTGGAATCAGGAAGACTTTCTCTTCCTGAGTTCAAATCTAGCCTCCGACACTTACTAGGTGTACGGCCCTGGATGAGTCACTTCACCCTATTTGCCTCAATTTTCTCATCTGTCAAACGAGCTGGAGAAGGAAATGATAAACTACTGCAGTATTTCTGCCAAGAAAGCCCCAAATGAGGTCATGAAGAATTAGATTTGACTGAGAAGACTGTACACAATGAAGTACTGTATGTTGGCAATGCATATAATTTGTTACTAAGTAAATATACACATTTTGGAGGTACACACTCAATTTTTTTTACTGACAGGGTGATGATAAAAAAGTTCAGAGAAAATTAGTATAGAGTAGGAAGCCGAGCTGAGGATCTTGTCCAAGGTCATGAAGGACGTTGAGTCCAGAGCTAAAAGTCCAGCCCAGATTTCTAGCTGGCTAGTTGCTAGCTTTTTCTATTGTATCCCCACATCATGCAGCTCCTCTCCTTCACAGAAGGAAATGTCCTAAACTGTCTTTCCAGTCATTTCTGGCCTCAGCACTTTCAGCTATAAGACCCCTGAGGTCAGGCTCATTAAAGCTCTCCTTTCCCCACTCTTCCCTTCTTTCTCCTTCTGAGATCCAACTGGAGCAATTACACTCTGACCTCAGAAGAAAAGGCAAGGAAACAAATAGTCATATTACTTGATTTGAGGAGCAGAGAAGAGGGTGGAGGGAGGAGACTGGGCACCTGGGGCACTCCGAAGAGCAAAGGCCAGATCTGTCACTCCCAGCAAGGCAGTTCTCTAAGCTGCTGTATCTCCCCCTCTCTCATACTCAAAGAAAAGGATGGGGAGTGGAGACTTTGTTTGGATCACTTCTTTAGAGATTTCATTAACCTTAGACCAAAGTGTTCCTAGTTAGATCCATCCCTGCCTGAGTCTGACATCCCCTTCCTCCTTTGGACTCCTCCTCCCTCTCCTGCTCTTCCTTGGCAACCCTAGCTATGGAGGATTGGATGAAATTTAAGTTCCCCTCTCATGTAATTGCATCAGTCCCCACCTGAGTGGCATTTCCTGGGGATCCCTCAATATGGGGAGCATGACAATCTATAAGTCAGGCCAGATGATACTCAGAGAGCCTGACACATCAGCCCACTGTCCTTTTAGCGTCAGATGGGCACAGTGAGTGATCCTTCCTTGAAACCGTTTTTTCTCATCCTATGTAAAACATTTCAGCAGCTCTTTCCTTCCCTTTCCTCTCCTCCCTTCCTCTCCTCTCTTCCCCACTTTCTTTTTCTTCCTTGACATTTAAATTTCCATTTACCACATTCTCCTCCCTGTCTAAAGAGCCAGCCTTAGTTACTCCTGGTCACCTTGTCTGAGCAGCCAGCAAAACTGCTTCCGTAAGGTTACTGTCCTTGCTAATGGAAGTCCCTGGCTATGCCCCCACCCCCCACCACAAGGGTACAGGAGGGTAAACCTAGCACATCTATAAGCTGTAAATGTGTGTTCAGGGCAATTGAACAATCAGAAAAAGCATTTGAATTAGAAACAAAGTCTTCTGAAAACCAAAATGAGAAAAATGAAAAAAATTAGTAGGATGAGACCAGAATGCTCAGTAAATGTTCTGGTTATAGAGGAAGGTATGCTGATCTTAGAAAGATGTGAATTCAAATCCTGACTCTAACACTTAATCTGTGACCTGGAGAGTCACTTTCCCCCTTTAAAATTCAGTTTCTTCATCTGTAAAATGAAGGACTAGGACTAAGTGACTTCCAAGGCCCCCTCTCTTGCTAACAGTCTTGTGCTGTCTTAATTGGGGTATCCACCTCACCTCCCAGTCATCCTCAGACCATGGTCTCCACTCAAACCTTTATCCCTATCTCTTCTCTACTGGAGACTTAGGCTCTGCCCTTGGGACCACCCTGGGCTCTGATAGGTGGGTTTTTACCTTTCTTGCCTGGATTAAGGTCTTCACCCTCACCCCCTTCCCTGACAGCTCCATCCTCTAACTGCACATCCTTTTCTAACTCTTTTTTATGGGTTTCTTCCATTAGAATGTAAGGTTCTTGAAGACCAGAACTATTTTACTTATTTGTACAATATCTGATCCATAGTAAATGCCCAATAAATGCTCCATCTCTCTCTTCTCTCTCTTTCTCTCTCTCTTATCTATCTATCTATCTATCTATCTATCTATCTATCTATCTATCTATCTATCTATCTATCTATCTATCTACCTACCATAAGGCGATGTGTGCATTGCCTTACTCATATATGTTATGTGTGTCCCTATGGGTCTGTCTAGAGTGGTCCACAGGGAGGCATGAATCTCCTTTCCCCACCCCTACCCCCTTCTTCAAGAGAAACCATTTCCTTCCAGGAGGGGAAGCAGGAGATTTGGGGCCAGAGGCTAATTACTTCCTTGTCCTCAGAGAAAGACAATACCACACTAGAATTATATCTGTCTTCTCACTAAATATTCATAGTATTGGGGAAATAATTTTTAGGTTCAACCTGAGTTCCTGATCATTATTCCATAATGGGGAAATATTACCCCAAGCTATGTAGCCAAGACTTAACTTGCTCGTTCCACAATGAACACATAGCAAATTGCAAATAAACCCATTTACCCAAGCCTGAAAGCAAATAGAAATGAGAGAAGGTATACAGATGAGACTATCTACTAGACAATACAGAGTGAATGAATTTTCCTATTGAGAGTGAGAAATATCTTAGCTCAATCAAAAGAGTGGATCTCAGATCTCATCCAAGTAGAAATTCCCCAAAGTCTCTGGTGAAGTAAACTGGGGAGAGTGATATGATTGAGGTGTGGGCTTTCCTCCTTGCTGGCTTCTTCCCAGTCTTTCTCCCCCTTCAGGGACCTGAAAGGAGTTTGGAATCATGTCTTATGTCTCAAAGTAGGAAGCTAGAAGAGCAAGATCTTTCTTCTCTCAAGTTCTTCCCAATTCCACCTCTCAAGAAGTCACAGAGCATTGAAAAGTCCTCTGTAAATAGCTTTTGGGGTGTGGGTTACACTTCCATATATAAGACTCGTGTGGGGAAGGAGAAAGAAGAAAAAGGTATTCATTGAACCACCTCCACAAAGGAATGCAGACACATCGGTGGCTTGTGAAAAGCACTGTACTGGAAGTCAGGAGATCTGAGTTCCAGTCTCGGACTTGCTATTTGGTCTCAGGCAAATCATACTTCCTCACTGGGTCTCAGTATACCAATCTGTAAAATGAGTGGGTTGGATTAGATGGTGTTTGAGGTCCCTACTAGCTCTAACATTCAAGGATTTTAAATATCTGAACAGATTAATCAATCAAAGAATAAGCAAACATGTATTAGGTACCTATTATGTAGGTGTACTGAGGCACTGTGTTGAATGCTAGGAATATGAAGACAAAAGTGAAACATATTCTTAGTTATCCTTGGTAAGGGGTAGGGAGGGGATGTCAAGGTCTGTTCTCTAGACTTTCCCTCTACTCAGGACTGTATGAGGCCAAGCATGAGAAGAAATCTTCTACAATCTTTTTCCATAGGCCCTGTGATCCCCTCCCCCTCCACCCCACTAGCAGAGGTATAACTAGGACAGGCAATCTGGGCTCTGCCCTAGGGTGTCAAATTTAGCAGGCAACAAATTTAGAGGATTCTGATAGCTCTTGCAGTCTTTCAGCTCTATAGAAAGAACATAATTTAGCATCTATTTAGCACGACCAATTAGTTAAAATAGGAATCTACCAGATGGAGAGCTTTTTCCCTTCCCTTCCCTGCTCTTCCCTATTCCTTCAACAGAGGGCACTTTCCATGTTGGTTGTCCTAGGCATGATTTATATCACTTATCTCAGCAGCAAAAATTTCTACTTATATCTCTGTTGCCTAGACTGTAAGCGAACTGGAGGTGGACAAAGATTCTTTGTGCCTTCTCTTTCTTTCTTTTCCTCAGTTCCATCCTCCTCTGCCAGGGCCCATATTCAGCCCTGAGGGAGGCCTTATTGACTCCTCTCTATGTGATGTTATGAAACCACTCAGGCTGTATTGGAGAGACTGTCTGGGCACGCCCTGATGACCTTACATGACTCCCTAAATCCTGGGGAGCCTATCTCTCCCTGCTCAACCCCTCGTCTTATGTTTCCCTTTCTTTTTCCTCCCTCTGTGAATCTTATTAGGTCCCTGTTTGTTTTTTGTCTACAAGTCTCTCTCTCTCTCTCTCTCTCTCTCTCTCTCTCTCTCTCTCTCTCTCTCTCTCTCTCTCTCTCTCTCTCTCTCTCTCTCCCCCCCCCCCTCTCTCTCTTTCTCTCTCTCTCTCTCTGCCTGACTCCCACATCTCTGCCTCTCTCTCTTTTCTCCCTAACTCTGTCTCTGTCCTTTCCCTCTCTCTGTCTCTCTATCTTTTTTATTTCTGGACCTTTCTCTCCATCCTCCTCATTTCCTTATCTCAACTGCTATACATCTTAGCCCTTCCAGCCCAGTGCCCTTTATTCTTCTGATAATCTCTGTTTCTGTTCTTGCCCTCCAGCTTGCAGGGTCCCTGCCTCCTCCTTTACCATGCTCTGACCCTAAATGTCTCAGATGGCGGGGTACCTGTTCCTAGCTTGTGGCTGAGCCTCACACTTGCTGCATTAGTTTGGCTCACTCTTGGCCAGCCCTCCTGACCTTGGATTGGCAGGCAGCAGCTTTGGGAGCTCCTCTCTGCCCGGCTGCTAGTGCCCACAGCAAGTGACAGTCTGGTAAGTCACGCAGCACCAGGCCTGGGACCTGGCCCTGGCTCACCAGAGCTGCCTGACCTACTCTGTGTTGGGGTCTTCAGTCTACCTTGAGGTACAATCTACACCACTGTTTCTCTGTGAGGCCAGAAGCAAACAAACAAAAAAAGCCTAGAGTATCACAAACAATTATAATTTCCTTGTATTCCCCAACTGGAGTCAGAGAGGCAGGAGAACTGGAATATGGTTGGTTTTCCTCTTTTTCTTATTTCATTTTTTTTATGATATTCCAAGTATAGTGAGTGAGGGTCTTTCAGATTCCCTTATACCTGCCCTTCTCCTGTTAGTGGTGAGAAGCTCTTGAGTTTTCTTGCCCAACATCATTGAACATCTGCAGGAACCTTTAACCACAGGCGATCACGTAATTTTTTTATCATTATTATTATTCAGTTATTTCCATTGTATCTGACTCTTTGTGACTCCATTTGTGGTTTTCTTGGCAAAGATACTGGAGTGGTTTGCTATTTCATTCTCTAGTTCATTTTACAGATGAGGAAACTGAGGCAAACAGGGTGAAGTAACTTGCCCAGGGTCATATAGCTAGTAAGTATCTGAGGTTGAATTTGAACTCAGGTCCTTCTGACTCCAGGGTTGATGCTCTATTCACTGCATTACCTAGCTGCCCCTATTTTCTATTAAGTCCTACTTATTTGTATTTATTCTCTTTATATTTATTCTGCATATAGTTATGTATGTATTGGTTGTCTCCCTCTAGTAAACTCTTGGAGAGTAGGCTTTGTTTATGTGCCTAGCACCTAGGATAGTTCCTAAAACATAATGAGTGCTTGATAAATACTTATTGATTGATTAATCTGGAGCTGGAATGGCCTACCAAGATGATCTAATCTACAAATGGGGAAACTGAGGCACAGAGAGGGGGCTGCAATTTACTCTAGGTCACTGGACTAATGAGGAGTAGAAACTGATACTACAGTCCAGATCTTTTGACTCCAGATCTAGTCACTGCCTTCCCAATCTTCTAATTTATATTAATAAAAATTTATTTATAATTTATAAATTGTAGTTTGTCTATAGTAATTAATTATTAATAATAATTTATTAATACTTTTTAATTAATAATAGACCCTAAAGAGTTTAGTTATTGCTTTTTTTAATCCCTTCCTATTGAGGTCACTGAGAAAATAGCTTGGATTTACTCGATCATTGTAAGGTTTGAAAAGCATTTCACAGGCATTGTCTCATTTGACTCTCACAACAACCCTTGGAGGTAGGTGCCTTTTACCAATGAGGAAACTGAGGCAGACAGATTTGCCCAGGGTTACTTAGCCACTAAGTGCTTGAGGAAGAATTCAAACTCTGATGAAGCAGACCATTTTCCTTTGTGTTGTTTTGTTTTATAGTGTCTCCCATTCATTTTAATTCTTCTATGCATCATGACTAAGGTGAAAATGTACTTAATAGGAATATATGTGTAGACCCTATATAAAATCTTGGAGAGGGAGTGAGGAGGGAGGGGGAAAGAAGGTAAGGGAAAAAAATCTAAGATATATGGAAGTGATTGTACAACACTGAAAACAAATAAAAAAAAGAATTCAAACTCAGGTCTTTCTTATTCTAAATCTTCTGCTCTAGTCCCTGGACCACCCAAGATTTGTACATCCCCTCCATCCCTTGTCCCCTATCAAACCCCACCCTTCCAAGAGAGGGTGAGGCAGCCTAGATTTCTCATGCTTTCTTTAAGCATAACTGCTGATATGAGACCCAAAGGAGGCATTTTAGGGATTTTGGGGATTGCCCCATTTCTGACAGCATCTGGAGGGATGAATGTGGAGGAGGTGAAGGCAAGACCTCCACTGCAAATTTCCAGGTCTTTCCATCAGATTGTCCCACTGATCTCTGACTCCAATCCATGAGCTGTTCAGAGAAGACCTTGCCTACTCTCTTTGCCTTTTCCTTCCCACAAACTCCAGTCCCCCTTAAGCTCTAGACAGTCTTCATTGGTGGAATTTACCCACAATCCTTAGCACAGAATCCCCCTCCATTGCCTCTTCTCCACATACAGTCTGTCCTCGCCTTTGCTCACTCCTTTATTGAGATCTTCTATCAGGACAGACTTACTCTGTCTTCCCTTCTGCCTCAGAGCCCTTAACACAGGCTATTCTTCTACCTCTGGTGCCCTTCTGTACCTTAGAGTCCTTTGATTTAGAACTAGAAAGTTACTAAAAGATCCCACGCTTTCGTTTTATGGATGGGGAAACTAAGATCCAGACAACAAAAATGACTTATCAGGGGCCAAATAACAAGTAGCACTATCAAATCTGGGGCAAGTATGGAACCACCAAGGGTTCTGTTTTAGGTGGCAATGTCTCAGAGACTTGATTCTGCTCTTGGAAGGTGGAAGGCAAACTTTCTCTCCCAGATGCCTGCTTTATGGGTACAGCCCACTTTCTCTCTTTTTTCCCTCACCTTGTGGCTGATTAATCTCCCTCTCCCCCAGTAAGTTATTCTCTAGCTTATGTATGTATGAGTATGGGATGTTCAGTGAGGGCTAGCACCTCTGGTGTGAGGGCTGTTCATCCACCTTTGGTGTCCACCTCTCATCCAACTCTCACCTGTGGCTCCAAGAAGTGATAGCATCCACATACCACAGTAAACTGTCCCAGCAGATGGGCTAAACCAGTTTGAGGGTAATTGACAGGCCTCAAACCCATAGCTGAGTTAGGGGGATGTCTACTCCAAGCATGTGAAGACTTCCCCTGGTGGGACGACAATAGTCCCAACAGCCGTGAAGGTGGCTGAAGCTGGCACTGTGGAGGGCTTAAAAGCTTGGACAGATATCAAAGATGCCAAGGTCATTCACTGCATCCTGGGCCACTGAGTCATCTTTACTGTTGTCGTGCCACTGGACTTTAATGACTCTGGAAGAGAGGGAATGAGATGGACAGTTGTGTACAAGTCTGCCTCACTTAAATCCAGTTTACATGCAGGTCAGGTCATCACCTGCGATGCTCCTGATCTTCTTCGAAAATGAAGGACAAACAAGAAGTCTCTACCTCAGAATCTTCCTCACCAAAATCCTTGGCCTCCTAGGTCTCCAATCCTCTCAACTCTCATGGTCTCTAATTCTAGTCTACCTCAATCATGCACACCTTAGTCATACTCTATCCCTGCCCCACCAAAGAATTTTCCCCCCCAGGGGCCAGAATTTCTAGTAAGGTCTTTGAGTATACTATAACAGAATAAACATTAGATTTGGAGGACCTGGGTTTGAATCTCAGCTCTTCTGCTTACTGCTCAAGTGAATTACTTTTTCCATGCCTCAGTTTCCCCACCACTAAAAAGAGGGGATTGAATCAGGTAGTTTCATAGATCCCTTCTCAAAACTAAATCCTATGACAGTAAATTATTGGCAGAGTCTGGAAGATCTTAGTTCCAATCTGATCTTAAACACTTTAGTTGTATGACCCTGGGCAAATCTCTTAACCCTGTTTGCCTCAGTTTCCTCATCTGTAAAATGAACTAGAGAATGAAATAGCAAACCACTCCAGTATCTTTGCCAAGAAAACCTCAAATGGGTCGGAAAGAGTAGGACATTATTGAAATGACTGAAGCACAAAGGATTAGGCTCAAACGTTTAAAACTAGAAAAGAATCTAGAGACTATGTAGTCTAACCTTCTCATTTTATAGATGAAGACAAGGATTTACTCATAGAGTTCCATGGAGCTTAAGTAACATACTGTGACGGCGTAGGCAGTTAAGTGTCAGAGGTAAGATTTGCATTCGTATCCTCTGGTTCCAGAGCTGAGTTGATCTACCACTTGTTGCCTTAGCTCTGGGAAATAGAAACCTCCTCCTCAGCCAGCTCCCGCTTTCACCTCTTGTTCTGTGAACACTTACCAGATCAATAATACCACCATCAATTCTGGGAAGGGAAATTAATTGCCCTATGGCTCCACCCACCATCCCCATGACTTTACCCTTCCCTGACCATTACTCCTTCTATGAGTTTTCTCTCTCTAATAGAATGTAAGATGCTTTTGAAAAAAAAGAAAGACAAAAAGGTAAGATCCCTGAAGGCAGGGATTCTCTTTTAAAATTTGCTTTTCAATTCACAAACATTTTCTCCCTCTCACAAGCCCTTTCTTTTCTATTTGTATCCCCAGCTCTTAGCACAGTGCCTGGCACATGTAAGTTCTCAGTCAGTTTGCTGCTTATTTCTTTGATTCTTTCTGGGGGAATAACTTCATGGTCATGTGTAGAAAAGGCACTGTCCCAGAAGACAGGAGACTTGGCTTCTAATTCTAATTTTCTCATTGAATTGGAGGGGTCTAAGGGATCGTCTCATCCAGCCTCCTCATTTGACAGAAGAAATTGAAATTCAGAGAGGGGACCTTTGGTGCCAGAGGTCGTTGAAATAGCAAGAGACAAGACTGGGTCTTGAACCATCAGGATTTCAGTTTCTTCCTCAGCAAAATTGAGAGTGCCGGACTAAATGATCTTTAAGACCTCTCAGCTCTATTGTCTCATGCTCTAGGATTCTTTCCCTTTGTTCATTCACTGCATCCTGGGCCACTGAGTCATCTTTACTGTTGTCGTGCTACTGGACTTTAATGACTCTGGAAGAGAGGGAATGAGATGGACAGTTGTGTACAAGTCTGCCTCACTTAAATCCAGTTTACATGCAGGTCAGGTCATCACCTGCGATGTTCCTGATCTTCTTCGAAAATGAAGGACAAACAAGAAGTCTCTACTCTGCAACTCACCTATTTATCTTGATTTTTCCATTAGAGCTAAAGCTTGTTGAGGCCAGAATCATGACTGGAAATTCTCTCTGGATTTGAGTCCTCTTTATGTATTTCTTCCTTCTCCCAGTGAGGTAGTGGAGAATTATCTCCTTCACTTCTCCCCTCACTATCATCCCTAGGCAGCTAGGTGGATTCAACACTGGACTTGGAGTTGGGAAGATCTGAGTTGAATTGAACCTCATACACTCTCTGGACAAGTCATTTAACCTCTCTCTGCCTCAGTTTCCTCAACTACAAAATGGGAACACTATTTGCACCTACCTTTCAGGAATATGCTGAGGGATCAAATGAGATAATATTTTGAAGTCATTAGCATAGTGTCCTTTCCTCTTATAACAGCTTCCAAAAAAACCCAACCCAACAACCAGATCTAAGGGCACTGGTTAGATTTCTAGGAAATAACTACAGAAAACTGTAAGTAGAATGGGGCAAATGGGACTTCGTTGCAGAGAGATGACATCTACGTCATAGTGAATTCTTGACAACAGCAACTATACTATTACTTAGCACAACTTTCCTCAGGCTTCCTCACCCCACTGTCCTTCTTTTAGGACTCACTTTTGCCCCAAATCCCTTCAGAAATTAGGATAACAGTCTTTGGGGAATAATTTACTTTCTCTGCCCTTATGACTGAACTTGTGGTTGGATGGCTTTCTATACCCCCCTATATCTCTACAAGGGTGACTAAGTGGTACAGTGGATAGAGTGCTGGGTCTGAAATCAAGAAGACTTATCTTCTTGAGTTCAAATCTGGTTTCAGATACTTCCTAACTGTGTGACCCTGGGCAAGCCACTTAATTCCTGTTTGCCTCAGTTCCATGCCTATAAAATGAGCTGGAGAAGGAAATAGCAAATCACTTTAGTGTCTCTGTCAAGAAAACCCAAAATGTCTAAGACAGCTCCAAAAGACCCATGATGGAAAATGCCATCCATATCCAGAGAAGGTACTTTGGAGTCTGAATACAAATGGAAGTATGCTATTTGCTCTCCTTTTCTTTTGCTCTTTTGTTTTGTTTCTTCTTTCTCATGTTTCCCCCCATTAGTTCTAATTCTTTATATCATGACTATTGTGAAAATATGTTTAATATGAATATATAAGTAAAATCTGTATCAGACTGCATGCCATCTTGGGAAGAGCTTGGAAGGAGAGAGAGGAGGAGAAAACTGAAAACTCAAAATCTTATGAAAGCAAATGTTGAAAACTAAAATAAATAATACATAAAAATGAAAACCCCAAATGAGATCCCGAAGAGTCAGACATGACTGAAATGACATCTCGACAATAACACACCTCTGCCAAAACAGTTTTTGTAGGAGGTGGAAGAATTCCTAATAATGGCTTTGCCTGAAATTCCAGTAGATAGATCCTGGTCTCTGCCACAGACCACTTCTTCTAAAAGGTCTTTCCTCCTTTGCCTTCCCCTTTTTAAAAAAGAAATACAAAATTTGGACCTGGAAGTCACTTTAGACATATCAAGTTCAACCCACTCATTTTACAGATTGAGAAATAGAGGACCAGAGAAGGGAACAGTCAAGATCACATACCAAGTAATGAAAACAGGATAGAACTGAGTCCTGATTCTAAATCTAATGTTCTTTACAAAGTATTGTGACTTCTTACTTGTACAGTCAAATAGAGCATGACATGGTTTTTAAATAGTCAGTCAATAAGTATTTATTAAGTGCCTACTGTGTGCTAGGTACTGTGCCAAGTAGTGGAATAAAAATAAAGGAAAAACATCTCGGCCCTCAACCTACAATCTAATGCAATACACTACATGCCAATATCTATGTACAGTCACCGCAGTCTATTCTGAGTTACTTTAAGGAAGTGCATTGTATTTTCCTAACCTGGCATTCAAGACCCTCTATGATCTGACTCAAAGATACAATTCAATGAAATTCAACAGGCACTTAAAATTTTATTTTCTTTCAATTAGCAAAAAAAAAAATCTATTTTCTCTTCTTCCTACTTCCTGCCCCCTCATGAAAAAAGACAAGAAGAATGAAATCTTTCTAACAAATATATAAAATCAAGGAGAATGATTACCTAATTGGCCACGTCCCATAATATGTCTCATTCTGCAGCCTGAGTCTATCCGCACCCTCTCTGTCAGGAGGTGGATAGTTCACTTCGTCATAGGATCTCTGGAATCATTGAGCTTTGCATTGATCCAAATTCTTCAGTGTTTCAAAGTTGAACAGAGCTCTTAAAAGCCCCAAGTATGAGTAAGGCACAGTACTAGCCCTCTTAAGGAGGATCTAGCCAAAATGAACTACTCACCCTTTTCATAACACCTCATCCACCTTTTCTCTTTTTTACCTTTGTTCATGCTGTTCCCCAGGCTTGGTTTGTCCTCCCCCTCATCTCTGCCTGTTTTAATCTTATCCATCCCTCAAGGCTCAGCTCAAATATCAACTCTTTACTGAAGCTTTCCCTGAACAATCCTGCTGGAAATGATTTCTCCTTGCTCTGATTTCTCTTAGAGTATCTTCATAAAATATGCCATTTTTTTGTTTATTGGTTTTCAGTTGTGTCTGACTCTTTGTGATCCCATTTAGGGTTTTCTCAGCAAAGGTTTGCCATTTCCTTCTCCAGTTTATTTTATAGATGAGGAAACCGAGGCAAATAGGGTTAAGTGACCCAGGGTCATACAAAGTTGGAAAATGAAGGCTAACTTATTGAAGTTGGAGCTAGATACAAATTTTTCTGAAGTGACTGAAGTGAAGGGGAGCACCATGAAACTGGTGTAGCTTTTGCAATCAAAACTCATCTGGTCAACAACTTGTACCATCATTAGTGCCTATGTTCCTACTGTGACGAACCCCAATGAGGTCAAGGAAAACTTTTATGAAGACCTGGAGACCCTCATCATTAATGTGCCAAAAGAGGACAAGCTTTTAATTCTGGGAGACTTTAATGCTAGAGTAGGCACAAACTACCAGACATGACAGGGAGCCCTAGGGAGGAATGGAGTTGGAAACAGCAACATCAATGGTCACTTACTACTGAAGACTTGTGCATCTCATGACCTCATCACCAACGCTGTCTTCCATTTACCTAAATGCAATAAAACTTCCTGGATGCACCCTTGCAGCAGACATTGGCATTTAATACACCATATGATTGTAAGGAGTAGAAACAGACAGGATGTGAGAGTGACGAAGGCATTGTATGATGCAGAATGCTGGACTGATCATAGACATCCTCTCCAAGCTAAATATTTGCATTCAACAAAAGTGGTGATCTCAAGGCAAAATGACTACCAGGAGAATTAATATCAACAGATTAGAATACTTCTTTGAGCAAGAACATTTTGTTGCTAACTTGGAGGGAAAGTTGAGCCAAAACAGTTGGCAACAGTGTAGAAAGTGGTGAGCAACTTTCAGAGATTTGGTGTACAGCACTGCATTTGTTCATCTGGGTCAGAACACTCACAAACATCATGGCTGGTTTGATGAAAATGATGGGGAAATTCAGAAGGTGCTGAATGAAAAATGAGAACTCCACAGGGTTTACCAGCAGGATAACTCATTCATCTCCAAGAAAGCAACATTCAGTTCCATCAAAAGTAAAGTACAAGTGAAGCTTAGAGAGATGCAGGATTCGTGGCTCAATATGAAAGCAGATGAAATTCAGTTTTATGTTGACGGTAACAATTCAAAGCACTTTTATAATGCCCTAAAGGCTATTTATGGGCCAAAGACCTATGAGGCATCTCAACTACTCAGTGCTGATGGAGCCACATTGATTAGTGATAAGAACATGATCCTAGAGGGATGGGCTGAACACTTCCATAGTGTTCTCAACATCATCAATCAATGCTGAGGCCATTGACTGTTTATCTCAGATTGAAGTCAAACCCTCCTTAGCTGAACTTCCAACTGAAGAAGAGGTTTTGAGGGCCATTAGGCTCCTTTCATGTGCAAAGCACCTGATGCTGATTCTATTTCAGTTGAGATTTACAAGGTAAATTTGCTTATACAAAAGCTGACTGAAATTTTCCAGTTTATATGGCAAGAAGAGGTTGTCCCCCAGGAGTTTAAGGACGCCTCCACTGTCCATCACTATAAAGGTAAAGGGAATAGATTGTCCTGCGACTATCACGGCGGTGGAAGGTCCTTTCTCTTAATTATTGATGGCAAGATTTTTGCTAGAATCCTCCTTAATAGGCTGATCCTTCACTTGTAAGATGAACATCCACGTGAGAGCCAATGTGGCTTCAGAAAGGGCCAGGGAACAATTGATAGAGTGTTTGCTGCCTGACAACTCCAGGAGAAATTCCAGGAGCAGAAAAGAGGTCTGGACACACTGTTTGTAGATCTGACCAAGACCTTTGATACTGTTAGTTGTGAGGGCTTATGGAAATTTATGCCAAAATTTGGTTGCCCAGAGAAGTTCATCAGTATTTATTGTATGTTAATTTCATGACAGCATGCTCGGTAACAGAATATGCCCTTGCACTTTCCCAATCATCAATGGAGTGAAACAAGGTTGTATGCTTACTTCTGTACTTTTTAGCGTGTTATTTTCAGCCATGTTTTTAAATGTCTTCAGTGAGGACAAACATGGCTTGAGGGTCAGCTATCGCATCGATAGTAAATTCTTCAACTTGAAAAAGCTACAAGCCAAGACTAAAGTAGAGGGAGTGTTGGTGCAAGATTTTCTGTTTGCAGTGCACTGGATGCAGCCTCTGAAGCTGAGATGCAACAATATGTGGAACAATTCTCTGCTGCTTGTGCTTGTTTTGACCTAAAAATGAACATGGAGAAAACACAGGTGTTCCATCAGCCAGTACCACATCATCAGTTGGAAGCATCAGTTACAGCAGATGGAGAAATTTTGAATACTGTGGACAAGTTCACTTACCTTGGCAGTGTACTTTCTAGGGAAGTACTTACTGATAATGAGGTTGACACATGTCTCTCCAGAGCTGGCTCAATGTTAGGGAGGCTCCAAAGGAAAGTGTGGGAGAGAAGAGATACTGGACTGACTACTAAACTGAAAGTCTAGAGAGACGTTGTGCCGACATCATTGTTGTATTCTTGTGAAACCTAGACAGTCTACTAACGCCATGCCAGAAAATAGAATCACTTCCATCTGAATTATCTTAGGAAGATTCTGAAGATCATCTAGCAGGATAAGGTACCAGACACTGAGGTCCTTACTCATAGTAAATTAGTGTGAAGCATTCAAACTCTAGTGCAGAGAGAGAAACCACAATGCACTGACCATGTTGTTGGAATGCCAAATTACTCTTGCCTAAATGACTGTTTTATGGAGAACTCACACAGGACAAGCACTCATGTGGCGGTCAGAAAAAGCAATCAAAATCTCTCTTATGAGCTTTGGAATTGAATGTATGACAGGAGAAACACTGGCACAGGACTGTCCAGCATGGTGTCATGCGCACATCAGAGAAGGTGCTGTACTCTATGAGCAAAGCAGAATTGAAGTAGCTCAAAAGAAACGCAAGATACGCAAATTTAGAGAATCTACCTCAAAGGTTCACATAGACTATTTGTGCCCAACCTGTGGTAGAACATTCTGGACTTGTATTAGTCTAAACAGCCATAGTTGGATACGCTAGCTCATCTCTAACATAGTGATATCATTTTGGCCCTCCTTGAGAATGAAGGCCAACAACCAACCAATCTACATACATACATGTGACTGGGATATCTATCTATCTATCTATCTATCTATGCATACACAAATGTGTTCGGAATATATGTGTATGTGCACACATGTGACTGGTATATATGGATATACATACACATACATATGTAACTGGGATATATCTGTATATGTATACATGTGATTGTGATATATGTCTGTACATACATATGTAAATGTGATGGGGATATAAATGTGTATATGCATCCATATGACTGGGTGTTTGTGTATACATACATATGTGTGACTGGTATATATATGTATACACATACATATATGTGACTGGGACATATATCATGTATAAAAATATATGTGACTGGAATATCTGTGTGTACAAACCCATGTGTGATGGGATATATATAATGCATACACATATATGTGACTGGGCTATATGTGTGTGTATATATACTTATGTGTGGCTGGGCTAGAGATACACACACAGAAGCACTCATAAGCTGTAGTCCTCTCTCTCAAACAACCTGCTTGAAATCTTCTTCTGGATAGCCTGGTGGCATCTCAGACTTCACTTATTCAAAACTGAATTCATTATTTGCTCCACCAAATCTAACCCACCCTTTTTCTATTCATGCTATCTCCATCTTTCTTGTTGTCTAGGCATGAAACTCTGGCATAATGGTTTCCTTTTCTCTCCCCATTTTCCCCTGCCCCAAATGTTTACATCCAATTGGTTTCAAGTTCTGTCAATGACTTAGCTCAGAGAAGTCAAACAGGAGGCCTGCAGGTGGCCCACAATACTTCGAAGTATGGACAGAATCAGATTAAAATGTAATTGAGAAATATTTAACAAAATAAGTGAAAATATTATAGAGCATAGATAATGTTAATTTGTGGTTTTCTAAGTCAATATGCTCCCACAGGGATCCTTAGGTAGAAGTTAGTGATTTCTTTTCTATTTGAATTTAACTCCACTGACTTAGCTGACCCCTCTTCAATTTGTTCTCTCCTCTTCATTTTCACTGACCCCACACTAGTTGGCCCTTATCACTGCTCACTGGGACTACTGTGAAAGCTTCCTAAGCCATCTTCCTGACTATAAGCCCTCTCTCCTCCAATTCGTCATTCAAAATAATCTTAGTTCATAAGTTTGACCACATAACTCCCCAGATCAAAGTGCTATTGGATTTCACATTTAAAAGATCATGGATCACTTTTGATAGAGCAGTTTCATTTGAGTGGAGGGGTAAGAAGCTAGCCTGCCAAGGGATTGTGTTATTAGTGTGTGATGAGGAAATAGAGAAAAATAGCACAGACTTCCTAGGAAATTACAGTTACAAAAGAGAAATATAGCATGATCTTTTGAGGAGAGCTGATACTGATCTCCCCCCTCAATCACAGAAGCATAGGGTAGAGAAGAGAATAAGTATTTATTATGCATGTTCTATGTGCCAGTCACTGTGCTAACAAAACTTTTACAAATATAATTTCATCTGATCTTTGCAAGGAGGTAGTGGTTGTTATTCCAATTTTACAGAGGAGGAAATTGAAGCAAACAAAATTAAGAGAGTTGCCAAGGATCACACAGATGTTATCCTCATTTTACAGTTGAAGCAAACAGAGGTTAAGTGACTTGCCCAGGGTCACACAGCTGATAAGTGGTTGAGGTCAGATTAGAATTCAGATCTTCCTGATTCCAAGCCCAGCACTCTATCCACTGTGCTACCAGGTGCCTCAAGCATAGATTTAAGGTTTAAAAGGTGGGAATCAGGGAAGAAGGAAAGGAGGGAAGTAACTCCTACCTTAAATTTGAAACCTCATGTTTTTTCAGTTGAGTTGGAGTTTTTAAATCTTTGGGAAACAGAAAAAAGAAGACAGTCTTGGGTGAGCCAATCTAGAAAAAAAGAGAAAATTTGCAATATGCTTTTGGAATACTGCAATTTCCTAATCTTTATACCCATATTATTTTCTTTGTGGAACATTTTGTTCACTCCTGCTTTCAAAAAGCATTTTTTTAATTTAATTTTTTCAACTAATAAAAATTCCCAAAGGATTCATCTAAAAAAATGCTACCTACCTCCATAGAGGAAGAACTGATGAACTCTGAATGCAAATTGAAGTATCATTTTCTTTCTTTCTTTCTTTCTTTCTTTCTTTCTTTCTTTCTTTCTTTCTTTCTTTCTTTCTTTCTTTCTTTCTTTCTTTCTTTCTTTCTTTCTTTCTTTCTTTCTTTCTTTCTTTCTTTCTTTCTTTCTTTCTTTCTTTCTTTCTTTCTTTCCTCCTTCCTTCCTTTCTTTCTGCTAACATAAAAATATCTTTTGCCTGATTTCACATGAGGAAAAGAAAGAAAAATAAAAACCCTTGTAGCATATATGCATAATCAACCAAAACAAATTTCCACATTGGCCTTGTCCAAAAACATTTATATCTCATTCTGCACCTCGGGTTCATCACTTCTTTGTCAAGAAGGGGGAAGTATCCTTTCTCATGGGTTCTGCGAATCTTTGCATTGCTCAGAATTCTCAAAGGCGTTTGTTTTTACAATGAGTGTCGTTGTTATTGTATAAATTTTCCTCTCGATTTTCCTCACTTCACTATGTTTGAGTTCAAGTCTTTTCAGATTTTTTTCTGAAATCCTCCTTATTGTAATTTTTTATGGCATAATAGCATCCCATTGTATTCATACACTGTAAGTTGGTTAGCTGTTCCCTAATTGATACGACAAGCATTTATGAAATGCTTTTCAGGCACTGTGCTGGGTTCTGAGCACACAAAGATGAAACCCAAACAGTCCCTGCCTTCAAGGAGCTTCCATCCTATTGGAAGGAAACATTGTTTCTAGTGATTAGTTACAAAGTGGACAAGGTGAAGGGGTGGGGAGTAGGACTTGTTGATCCTAACAGAGTGTGGGGAATTTGAGATATTCCAGAGAGGCTGGCCAGGATGGGACTGGTGGCAGTATCCTTGTGAGCCTCAATCTCCCTAATGTGGGCATTTAGGGATTCCGAGAGTAAAGTGTGTGTGTGTGCGCGTGTGTGTGTGTATGTACATGCGTGTATGCATGTTTACTTCTCTCTACACATCTCTGCCTTCCTGTTTTCTGGCTCTCTAGAGTCTCCTCGCCATCCTCTCTGTGTGTGTCCAAGGTTCTTCCTGTTTATGTCTCTCTTTTTCTCTGTGGTTCCATCACTTTCTCTGTCCCCTTGGGCCCCCCATCTCCTTTCTGTCTTTCTCTATCTCTCTCTGCATTTCTCTGTTTCCACATGTTAGATGTGCTCATGCTTAGTAAGCATTCAACCCAAACAGAGACGGGAAAAGGGCTGGGGTGTGGGGAGGGGAGGTGAGGAGGAAGGAAAGTGAGAGGAGGGGAGCAGGGGGATAAAAAAGCAAAGAGCAGGAGTCAGTGTGAAATAGCACTGAATACATACCCAGCTGTCTCCCTTATCTCTTACTGGCAAAAGGAGAGGAGCATCGGGGCAGAACGAGTATTTGAAGGAAGGGTGTGAGGGGAAGATGGCTGCAGAACAGCAGGATAGATAGATAAATGGGTGCCAGCTACAGGGCCTGAGATAAAGGGAATCTGTAAAGACCACACACAGAGGAACATTGCCTCGACCCAGCAGCTCCTTGCGCCCCCAGGGGAGGGCAGTTTTGTTGCTGGCCTCCGAGGTGAGTGCTGCCCTGGGAGGTAGGAGATGTAGGGTGGAGTCCTGTTTTCGCTGCTGATTCATTAGTCTTAAAATCGTAGACCAGAGCCGGAAAGGGGCCTCAGATGGCCTCTAGTCCAAGGAAACTGAGACCCGGGGAGATGAAATCATTTGCCTAAGATTGCACAGGCAGTAAGTGTCTCAGATAGGATTTGAACACAGGTCTCTGACTCTAGAGTCCATATTCTTTCCATGGTTCTTTTCCCGCTGGACCTCAGTTTCCTCACTGTAAAATTGGAGGGAGGGGTCATGGTGACACCTTCCTTCTAATATATTACAGGGACATTGTAAGGATCCAATGAAATAATGCCAATAAAGTGTTCATAATCATGAAAGGTTATAAAATGGTGAATCTTCTTTTTCCTCTTCTTCTCCTCCTTGTTCTCCTCCTCCTCCTTGTTTTCCTCTTCCTCCTCCTTGTTTTCCTCCTCCTCCTTCTTCTCCTTCTTTGTCTTCTCCATCATCATCATCTCTTCCTCCTCCTCCTCCTTCTTCTCCTTCTTTGTCTTCTCCATCATCATCTCTTCCTCCTCCTCCTGCTCTTCCTCCTCTTCCTCTGTCTTCTCAGAAGATGGGGCATTTTGGAAAACTAGAAGGATAAAGTAAGGGAAACACCCAGAGCAGACTAGGTTGGGGTAGGATAGCAGAATATCTGCATGTAAAAATAGGACCTTCTCTTAGCAAAATCCTGGTAATTACACCTTGTTGGCTGTATGACCTTGACCATATACTAATACTCTCAGCATTGCTGTATTTCTCCCAAAGAAATTATTCTGACTTTACTATATGTCTGTCTGTCTATCTACTCACATATATATGCATGTATATATAATATTTATGTAAATAGATGAATTAGACAGATCATTTAATTTCTGCTTGCCTCAGTTTCCCTATTTACAAAATGGGGATAATTGATAGAACCTATTTCACCTATTGTGAGTATCAAATGAAGTCATATTTGTAAAGTGCTTTGCAAACCTTAAAACCCTAGCAATTATTTTTACTTATATGAGTGCTTAGTGCCCCTCTCCTATAGATTAAGAAAAACTCCTTGAGGACAGTGATCATTTCATTTCTATCCTTATATTCCCACTATTTCACTCAATACTTGACATATAATAGGCATTTAATAAATGCTTCCTTGCTTGCTTAATAATACCAATACTGACACTAGCTTCCATTTATATAGTATTTTTAAGTTTATAATGTACTTTACATACATTGTCTCTCTGGGCCTCAGTTTCTCCATCTGTAAAATGAGAGTGTTAATGTCCATACAGAGAAGTATAGCACAGAGTATGATGTGTTAGGCAGCTAAGTAGTGAGGTGTTTAGAGAGCTGGACTTAAAGTCAAGAAAACTGAGTTCAAATCCAGCCTCAGACATTTAACCTGCTGTATGACCTTGGTCAAGTCACTTAACCTATGCCTTCTTCAGTTTCCTCCTCTGCAAAATGGGGATAATAATGGAATCTTTCTCCCAGGATTGTTGTGAGAATAAAAGTCATATATGTAAAGTGATGATATTTGTAAAGTGCTTTGCAGACCTTATAGTGCTATACAAATGCTAGCTGTTGCTATTATTACAGGATGTAATAGGGCCAAGGAAGAGATGCAAAGTGCTTTGGGAAAATGAATGGAAATCAAGAGCACTTTCACTGGTGGGGGAAGAGGGTGGCTCTAGGAAATGACACCACACTGAGTCTTGAAGGAAGATTTTAAAAGGTAGAGGTGGAGGAGTGCCTGTGAAGGGGAGGTGTGTGAAATGAGGTTAGAAAGATGGGCGACAGGTAGGCTGGGAGGGGCCAGGAAAGCAAGTTTTTATGAGGAGCGTATAGGGAACCACTGGGGCCTTTTGAAGAGGTGAGTAATATGGACAGAACTATGCCTTAGGAAAATTTATATGAGCGATGTAAAAGAAGGATTGGAGAGGCTGGTGAGAAAAGACAAAGAGATTCATTAGGAATTAGAATCTGGGTGAATTTAGGATATTGCTGTGCATGAAGCTAGGATGAAACTGATGGTAGCCAACCATAGCACAGGAGCACTTGTGAGAAACCCTAGGGCCTATACTTGGGAGGTGGATAGTAGATGTTTTAATAGCAGATGGTTATCTATATTTTGTATCTATAAAACAAGGTGCAGCTAGATGGCTCAGTGGTTAGAGCAAGGATGGGGAGCTTATGGTTTCAAGGCCACATGTGGCTCTCTAGGTCCTCAAGTGCAGCTCTTTGCCTGAATCCAAGCTTCACAGAACAAATTTCAAAGGGCCACACTTGAGGACCTAGAGGGTTACATATGGTAGCCTCAAAGCCCACAGGTTTCCCATCCCAGGGTTAGAGCACTGGACCTGGAGTCAGGAAGCATTTTTGAGTTCAGATCTGGCCTTAGACACTTACTAGCTGTGTAACCTTAGGCAAGTCACATAAATCTACTTGCCTCAGTTTCCTCATCTGTGAAATGAGCTGGAGAAGGAAATGGCAAACCACTGCCAAGAAAACCCCAAATGGGGTCATGAAGAGTTGGATATGACTGAAAAACCACTGAACAATGATATAGCTAAATGTCATGGAGATAGAACTGATAGGAATTGAAAACTGATTAGATGTAGGTATGTGGCACATTGAGAGGAAGCAAGTCAAATATTAGTCTGAGTTTATGGGTGAATGAGAGGATAGTGGTATTTTCAATAGAAATAGGAAATGTTTGGAGGTGAGGCAAGTTTAGGGAGAAGGATGAGTTCAGTTTGGGATATATGGGGTTTGAAGTGAAGGTCAGAGATGGCAATATGTATGGAGATGTGAAGAAAGCAGCTAATGATGAAATTAGCTAATGATCTTGTGAGATAGTTTGCAGGATAGACAACAAGGTTGCATTTATAGATTTGAGAGTCATCTGAAAAGAGGTGATAATTGAACCCATAGTAGAGAATGAGATCATCAAGAGAGAGAAGCAGCCCAGGGCAGAATCTCAAGAGACGCCCAGGCTTAGGGGGAAGGAGATGGATGTTCATCCAGCAAAGGAGACTGAGACAGGAGGAGAGCCTGGAGAGAAGAATGTAACAGATGCCCAGGGAGGGAAGAGTCTCCAGAAAGAGGGTGGATGGTAGTGTCAGAAGCTTCAGAAATTTCAAGGAGGAAAAGCACTAAGAAAATGCTACTGCATGGGGCAGTTAGGTGATGCAGTGGATAGAGCACAGGTTCTGGACTCAGGAAGACCTTACTTCAAATCTGACCTAAGACACTTACTAGCTGTGTGACCTTGGGCAAGTCACTTAATCCCAATTACTTCCCCCCCCCCCAAAAAAAAAAAGTGCTACTGGATTTTACATTTGAAATTTCATGCTTCACTTTTGATAGATCAGTCACATTTGAGTGGAGGGGTAAGAACCTAGATTGCCAGAGTATTAGGGTATTAGTATATGATGAGGAAATAGAAGAAAAAAGCATAAACTTCCTAAGAAATGAGTTACAAAGGAGAGATGTCATGCAATCATTTGAGGAGAGCTGATTCTGATCGACATAAGTGGAAGCAAGAGAACAATTTGTACCATGACCATATTAGTGTAGAGGAAAACAACACTGAAAGACTTCTGAACTCTGATCAATGCAGTGATCAATTGTGTCTTCAGAGGATGGACAATGAAACATTCCTCTTGTTTCTTCACAGAGAGGTGGTGGACTATAGGTATGGAATGAGGTATACATTGATAGATATGGCCAAAGGGTTATTTTGTTTTGTCAAACTGTGTTTTAAAAATTAATTTTTTTTTACAAGAGAGGGTTTAATTGGAGGTAGGGGTCATTTTTAAATGACAGATATTTAAAAAAGAGCATCAAAACATTTAAAAAAGAGAGACGGTCAGAGATGAATCAAAGGATTGCTAAGCAGCACGAGGATAAATTTGTATTGGGCTCCAGTTGACAGTTTCATGACTTCCTTGACAGTAGCTGAGGAGCTGAGGAAACTGCCTCTGTTTCCTCATCTGTAAAATAAGCTAGAGAAGAAAACCCCAAATGGGTCATGAGAAGTCAGACACGCAAGAAATGACTAGATTGAGAATAAGGTAGAGAGGGAGGGAGTCTGTGAACCAAGTGCCGAATTCATCGAGAAAGGAAGACAAGTAACCTTGGAGGTAGATAATAACAGCAAGGATTTGAACTGGATGATAGAGATGGATGGAGTGAACTTCGAAGGAGGAGAGGTTGTTGATTGATGATGGCACGGGGCGTCCAGAAGTGGCGGTGGAGAGCAGAGAGGATGCTGACCTCTTCCTGGCCCCATAGGTGTTAGAGGGAGGGGGTCAGGAGAGAAAGAATAGCTAGCCAACTCTGGAGAGGGTGATAATGGATCAAGTATCTTCAGAAGAGTCAAGTTTCTGTGATGGAAGGAGGAGGAAGAAGAGAAGTGTGTGGGAGGTCTGTTAATAACAAATCGGGGATTCTGGAGGACACAGAGAAATCAGAGGACAAGAGGAGACTGGGGGAAGGGAGAGCTTGGGCTGGATTTGGTAAGAGTGAGAGAGGAGGGGGAAAGAGCAGAGCAGAAGGGAGTTTGCCACAACACACAGGGACCCTGAATCACAGACCTAAGGAGAGCAGGATGGAGAAATTTGCCAGATACAGGGCTGGAAAAGTTCCAAGTATGAAGAAACTCATAGTCTAAATGAACCTCAAAGTTGTAATTAGGATTCTGGGATGAAGGTTCTTGGATATTGGTGTCTGCTAGATGGAGTTTCTTTTCTTTCTTTCTTTCTTTCTTTCTTTCTTTCTTTCTTTCTTTCTTTCTTTCTTTCTTTCTTTCTTTCTTTCTTTCTTTCTTTCTTTCTTTCTTTCTTTCTTTCTTTCTTTCTTTCTTTCTTTCTTTCTTTCTTCCTTCCTTCCTTCCTTCCTTCCCTCCTTTCTTTTCCTTTTCTTTCTTTCCTCATTCCTTTCCTTTCCTTCCTTTCTGTTTTCTTTCTTTTCCTTTTTCTTTCCTTCCCTTTCCCTCCCATCCCCTCTCCTCTCCTCTCCTTTCTTTCTCTTCCTTCCTTCCTTTCTTTTCAATAATTTTTATTGATACCTTTTAAAAACATCACCTACATTTCTTATATTTTCATGGGTCTATGTGGGAGAACTGGATTTCTCTATGACAATGTACCTTGTTATCTTAATCATGTCTCTACCAGCATTCATACAGAATGTTATCAAATCTCTTCATTAACTTGATTAGCTCCTTCTTGAAGGTCTCCAGCTTGTCCATGGATAGTGGATAGTGTCAGGAACACCTGAATTCAAATCTGTCCTAACACTTACTACCTCTGTGACCCTTGGCAAGTCACCTAACCTCTGTCTCAGTTTCTTCAGTTGTAAAATAGAGATCACAAAAGCACCTCTCACCCAGATATGATATTTGAAAGATATAAGATGATATTTGTAAAGCACTTAGCACAGTGCCTGGCACATTCATGCTATGTAAATATAGCTGTCGTTATTATCATTATTAGAACGTCACCCAAAACCCGTATTCTGTATTCTGACCAAGACAGAGCACAACAGGATTGTCATCTCCTTTTTCCTGGGCATTATGTCTCTTTTAATGAAACCAATGATTTCATTCAGTTCTTGACCCATTACACTTCTCTATTTGGGGCAGCTAGGTAGTGCAGTGCCAGGTCTGGAGTCAGGAGAACCTGAGTTCAAACCCTAATTAGCTGTGTGACCTGGGCAAGTCACTTCATCCTGTTTGCCTCAGTTTCCTCATCTGTAAAATGAGCTAGAGAAGAAAACCCCAAATGGGTCATGAGAAGTCAGACATGCAAGAAATGACTAGACAGTAACAAAACCAATTATTAACTTAAAATTGAACTTGCAGTCCACTGAATGTTCCCACAAGTTTTCTTTGCACAGACTGTTACCAAGCTGTATCTCTTCCACACTATACTTGTAAATCTGAGTTTTTGAACCGAAATGCATGATTTTGCTTTTTTTTCTTATCCTACTAGATTTAGCCTTTACTTTGTCATACAACATGTTAACTCTTTCTCCTGGCTTTGAGACGTCATCAGACGTGATAGACATCATGCTCTGCTTGGGGTCATGATAGATAGTTTCAGGTAGAAGATCAATGAAACAAGCCAGGCCTGGGAACAGTAACTAAAGAGGTTAGGGACCATCCACCCTGAGGTGGCTACAATCTTTCACACCCTCCTCTAATTGACCCGAGAGGTAGCATAGTATGGTAAATTGACAGCTGACCTGAAGTCAGTAGGATCCAGCCGGGTTTAAGACCCACATCAGACATATATTAACTGTGTGTCCCTAGGCAAATCACTCAACCTCTGAGACTGAGCTGCAAAGGACAAATGAAGTCCCTTGTCTGTTTCCTGTCCCTAATTACCCTACTCTAGCAGATAACTTCTAAATTTTCTCTTTTCTCCAGGATATTGTCTTTCTCTCGTTCATGCTTAAAACAGCTTGGGTACTGAAAAGGGAAAAAGGGAATAGAGGCTAGAACCTCGCGCCGAGAATAGAGAAAAGACAGTAGAGAAAGAAGAGGGTAGTGTAGAGACAGTATGGATACTTTCTCTAGCACAAGGATGTCTGGGGCCTCAGTGTTCCCATCTGGGGTTTATTGACCAGAAAAGTTTAGAAATGAATAAAGGAGGAAAGTTCTTGGGCAAAGGCAAAGCTCCCTGGAGTTGTTCTGAGAAAAAGACTGTTCACTAGGATGGTGCCGTGATCAACAAAGTCTAAAGATTCAGCCCTGGATGCTTTCAAGTAGAATATCGATAGACTCAAGTTTCTGTACCTTCTGCCTCTGGTGAGTCAGAAAATCGTATTCTGAGCTCAGTCCCCAGATCTGGAGGGCTGTCGTTGGGAGGTGGCAGGAAGCTTAACCAAGGGGGCAGGGAGATGAAAGGAGGAATGAAGAATGGGTTGGAGAAGGGCATCCAAATGGAAATGTGGGAAATGCACAGGGGTCGATCTGTCATCTATCTGTTCATCAATCATGACTCTTTCTGTTCATCCATCCATCATCAATCTATGCGACTACCAGCCTGTCAGCCACCTGCCCAGCTGTCTATGGATTAATCACCTATTGATGTATCTATCCATCTCCTTCAGACACTGACTGGCTGTGTGATCATGGGCAAGTCACTTGTCAGAGTGTGCTTCTTCTTCTGTAAAATGGGGGTAGTGATACTCATCCCATCTGCCTCAAAGGGTTGTTGGGTGGGAAGTCCTTTGAAGACCTTAAAGGGTTATATAAATGTGAGTTATTTTTGTTGTTGAAGAGGCAATATGACATAATGGGGAGGGAGAGAGACAGAGAAAGAGAGATACAGAGAGAGAGACAGAGAGAGAGACAAAGAGTAGACAGAGAGACACACGCACAAAGAGAGAGATACAGACACACACACACACACACACACACACACACAGAGAAAGAGAGAGACACAGGGAGCTGGCCATGAGGCCAAGACGACTGGAACTTAAGTCCATTTGACACATACTAGCTGACACATGGTTGTGGGCATCACTTAACCCGAGTCTCAGGGTTCTAGGTAACCCTCAGAGACTGTAAGTTTGCAGAGAAGGTTCCAATTCATATCAGTAGAGGGAATTTCCTCACCTACACAGAAAGAGAGATACAGAGAGAGAGAGAGCCAGAGACAGAGACAAAGAGTAGACAGAGAGACACACACACAGACAAAGAGAGAGATACAGACACACATACACACACACACACACACACACACACACACAAAGAGAGAGACACAGAGAGAGCTGGCCATGAGGCCAAGACAACTGGAACTTAAATCCATTTGACACATACTAGCTGACACATGGTTGTGGGCATCACTTAACCTGAGTCTCAGGGTTCTAGGTAACCCTCAGAGACTGTAAGTTTGCAGAGAAGGTGCTAGTTCATATCAGTAGAGGGAATTTCCTCACCTGGGTGTTCCATATATCAATGCAATCATACTTCCAGTTCTTTTCCCATTCTCCATTATTGTTGGAAAGTAGCATGGCTTAGTGGAAAAAGGAGGGTTGGCCTTAGAACCAGAAAGAGTAAGTAAAAGTCCCACCTCTGACATTTATATTACATGTGCTAATTATGTGATCCTGGATAATTGACTTATCTTTCTGCTGCCTTTGACTACTAAGATTGGAAGTTACAGAACTTATATGGTTATACAGAAGTTATGTAAGTTATGCATCCATGGAGGAAGTTTTCCAATTAAGGAATTCTGTCCAATGAAATCCAAAGTCTGAATTAAAAAAAAAAACCAAACCACCCCATCATCATTATTATCTGTAGTTATTTATTTATACCCCTATGATAGGTGTAATCATTGTCTTTATGACAACAAAAAGTTTTTTAAGATTGACAAAGCATTTCTTCCTTCCTTCCTTCCTTTTCTTTTGAAGGCAATTGGGTTAAGTGACTTGTGCAGGGTCACACAGCTAGTGAGTGTTTGAGACCAGATTTGAACTTGGGTCCTCCCAACTCCAGGGCCAGCGTTCTATCCACTGTGCTACCTAGCTGCCCCAAGATTGACAAAAATAGTTTTACATCTGTTATTTGAGTCTCTCCTCAGATCTGATTCTTGATACAATCCTGTAGGATTGGTAAAAGGTCATTATACCATTTTTTCAGAGGAGGAAGCTAAGTCTCAGAGAAGCACTAGTAATTGGAGTAGTTTGTTATATGATCCCATGTCTTCCTATTTTAAGCACAGCATCCTTTTTACTTTTGAGTCGCTTTTTCAATTGTTTCCAGCTCTTTGTGAACTCCTTTGGGATTTTCTTGTCAGAGATACTGGAGTGCTTTGTGATTTCCTACTCTAATTTATTTGTACAGATGAGGAAACTGAGGCAAAGAGGTTAAATGATTTTCCCAAGGTTGCACAACTAGTAAGTGTCTGAGTCAGATTTGAACTCAGGAAAAAGAGTCTTCCTGACTTCAGGCCCAGTGCTCTATCTACTGAGCCACCTAGTTGCTTCTCTTTCCACTTTACCATGCTACCTCTTCATCATCTACCAGTGGACATGTCTGTCTAGCTACACATTTATCCATGTATCTCTATGCCTATTTCTTGTCTACTTTTCATCTACCTTCACATCCAACATCAATCTTTTTGCCTCTGTTAGCTGCCTATGTATCTGTGTAACTACTGATATATCTCTTGTCAATGGATGGATGGGTAGATGGATGTATCTCGAAGGTCTGTTTTAGCTCCAAATCTGTGACCCTATGATTCTATGACTGACTGACCTATTTGCTGTCATACATTAGCTACACATAAATTATCTATGTTTCTACTACACTTCACCCATACACATATCCATCCGCCCATTAGCTATCATCTATCTACATACCCATCACTCGTGTACATATTTATTTCTTGTCTACATCTCTTAATTGCTCCACTACAGACTTTTTCTGGTGCTTCATCATTGCATGGAGGTGACCCTATGCTTGTAAAAGTTATGGCCCACACAGGGCAAAAGCTGGCTGGCTCTACCAGCTTCAGATTCAGTAGTGGTGGAAAAGAAGGCAGAGGGTGTTAAAAATCACAGGTTTTAGAGATCATTGGTAAGGATGGATTTAACTCAGTGCAGCAAGAAGTGCAGTGGATGGAGTTCTGGGTCTGGAGTCAGGAAGACTCCTTTTCCTGAGCTGAAATCTAGTTTAGACACTTACTAGCTGTGTGACCCTGGCCAAGTCACTTCACCTTGTTTGCCTAAGTTTCCTCATTGGTAAAATGAACTGGAAAAGGAAATGGCAAACCATTCTAGTATCTTTGCTAAGAAAACCCCAAGTGAGGTCACAGAGTCAGAAACTACTGAAAAAATGATTGGCATGTGACATCATCCAATGACCAGAACAAGGTCATTGTTGTTCAATTGTGTCTGACTCTTTGTGATCCCATTTGGGGTTTTCTGGACAAAGATACTGGAGTGGCTTGCCATTTTCTTCTTCAGCTCATTTTACAGATGAGGAAACTGAGGCAAAGAGAGTTACATGACTTGTGCAGGGTCACACAGCTAGTAAGTCTCTGAGGTCAGGGAAGATGAGCCTTCCTGACTCCAGGCCAGCATTATAACAACTGCACCACCTAGCTACCCCCAACAAGTTCATATACTACTGGTTTTAGGAGCATATCCCTATTGATATTTTTGCTATAAATGAAACCAAAGGACATAAATGAGTTCTAGATAATAGGAAACATGACTCACAGGCCATCTTTAACTTTATAAAAACCATAAAAACAATTTGAAAGAAAAAAACTCACAAACATTTCACCCAACACAGTGTCAAAAAAATAAAGAGCACACAATGTATGAATTGGTGGTTGGATAAAGTCCACACTTTATTGTGATAGATCCTTTCGGCATCTGTCAATTCTTCTCATTTGTTAGCTCAGGGTCTGTACAGATGAGATGAACTTGGAGCACAGTTTCTAACAGGAAGACTAGTTTCAATCATTGATCTTGGTCTGTCTGAGCCATGTATGCATCCATCTCAGCCTCCTAGTGCTCTTCTGTTATCGACATATGAATGCATCCAATTCGTTGTCAAGCTGTAACTTGGTCTGCTCAGAGAGTTGAATAAAGGAGTCACTGGAGCTGGTCTCATCGTACACCCAATGGCGGCAAGAAATATTACTTCATGGAACATCTGGTCATCTTGCCTTGCAATGCTCTTGATTAGTGTAAGCGAAAAGACTACCATGATGAAGACTGCTGTTGAAATGCCAACATCTGTTATTGAAGATGAAGGAGACAAATTCTACCAGTGATTTGATTAAGTTCCACCAAACCAAGATGTTGTGTGTCTGATAGATTCTGGATAAATTCAGAGCAAAGGTAGACCAGGGGAAGTATCTTTTAAAAATATACAGTTTGGGATTAAGAAATGAAAGAAGCTAAAGGTTTATAGATTACACAGAAGTCTCACACTTGCTTATCATGAATACTACTGGTGCTTTCCCTCTGAGATTATCTTTAATTTATAAATAAATACACACATGTATGTGTGTACATCTATATACTTACATCTGCATATATGTATATATGTATGTGTGTTTATATATGTGTGTGTATATATATATATGTATGTATGTATGTATGGCAGCTAGGTGGCTCAGACCACCAGATCTGCATTTGGAAACATTCACTTTCTTGCATTCAAATCTGGCCTCAGACACACGCTAGCTGTGTGACCCTGAGCAAGTCATTTACCGCTGTTTGCCTCAGTTTCTTCATCTGCAAAATGAGCTGGAGAAGCAAATAGCAAACCACTTCAGTACCTCTGCCAAGAAAACCCTATAAGTGGTCACAAAGAGTTGGACATAACTGAACAATGACTCAATACCACCACCATCACCACACATACACAGACACATGTGTGTGTATTTTTGTGTGTATCTTGTTTATACATAGGTGTTTGCTCGTTGTCTCCCCATCAACCTGTGGCCTCCATGAGAACAGAGTTTGTTTTTCCTTTCTTTGTATCCCCAGAAATTATCACCATATCTAGTAAATAGTAAATACTTACCTGTTTGAGAAAAAACCCACCTTCTAGACTTTACCATCATGCCTCCACTGCCTTCTCTTTCTGCCCCATGGTTTCCTTCTCTCATTGGTGGGTTCTTCCTATAACCTTCATTTTGAGGAAGGGCCCAGGCAAACTATCCTTTCTTCTTGGGACTTTGCCATCCTGCCCCTAGCAGGTGCTTTCTTTTACTGCTCTGAATCCCATCCCCTTTTATAACTCCTTTATGCATTGTCTCCCTCTGTTAGATAATAAGCTCTCTGAGGGCAGGAACCATCTTCCTTTTTGCTTATATTCATATACCCAGGTCTAGCATATTTATTGTTTGGTTATTTTTTAGTTGTGTTCAACTCTCTGTGATGCCATTTTCTTAACAAAGATACTGGAGTGGTTTACCATTTCCTTCTCCAGCTGATTTTGCAGATGAGGAAACTAAGGCAAAAAAGATTACATGACTTGCCCAGGGTCACAGAGCTAGTAAGTGTCTGAGGCCAGATTTGAACTCAGGAAGATGAGTCTTCCTGACTCCAGGCCTGGTGCTCTACCCACTGCACTATCTAGTTGCATGTATAGTAAATATGTACTAAAGGCTTATTGACTTGACTTGGGATAAATGATCCCAGAATTGAGTAGGAGAAAAAGACAAAGGGAACACATTTGGGAGGCTTCATGATCCAAAGAACTCCTTAGCACAAAATCTTATCTTTTAAAATATCAGTCTTTCCCAATAAAAATAATAATAGCTAATAATTATGATAGTTTAAGGTTTACTGTACATACTTTTCTCATCTGATCCCCATGAAAACCCTGTGAAACCAGTAGTATGGCATTATTACCTCCATTTTACACAAGTAATGTGAGACTCAAACAAGTTAGGTGACTCATCTGTGGTCACACAGCAAACAAGTGTTGGAGGTGAGATTCAAATCCAGGTCTTTCCTGACTCTAAGACAAGAGTTCTTACCTCAGCATCCACCTTAGGGATAGGTCAAAGGGCAGGGAAGCATGGAATTACACAGTCTCTAAAGATTCAGAATTGACAGTGACCCAGAAGGCTTTGAGATATGAGTAGTAGCCTGAAATCTTATCACCAGTTATGAGCCACTGGGTTCACAAAGTGTCTTAAAAGATAATTATTGAGGAAATGTATGATTGGAAAAAAGAAGAAAGTACATTAGATGGGTAGTCTCAGGACTGTATCCATGGAAGGTTAGATGACCCAGAGAAGACCTCAAAGTTTGCTGTGTAGATCCTCTCTTGAAGATTTACAGAAGGAAACGAACTACAGTAGCACAGGATGAGAAAGCATACAGATATTTTTTCTATGCCTATGGAGGAAATGGGGCAACTAGGTGGCGCCATGGTGCACAGAGTGCAGACCTAGAGTCAGGAACACTCATCTTCCTGGGTTCAAATCCAGTCTTAGACACTTACTAGCTTGACCCTGTGCAAGTCACTTAAGCCTGTTTGCCTCAGTTTCCTCATCTGTAAAACGGGCTGGAGAAGGAAATGCCAAATCACTTGAGTATCTTTGCCAAGAAAACCCCACAAAGGGTCACAAAGAGTTGGACATGACGGAAAAATGACTAAACAAAAAAACTGGAGGGACTAACCACAGAGATGAACCTGTGAGTCATGGATTGGGGATCCCATCATTGCTCCATGGTCCTTCATGAAACATCTAACCCCTCACGAAGAGTCAGTCTTGTTATGTCTGCTTTCTGAGGAACTCATAGAACTAAGGCAATCTTGTTACCATCCCCTGCCTTTCTATGGCTGTAGTGATTTGGAGGTGATGGAAAGAAATACTCTTGGGAAGGAGAGAGGGACCAAGAACTATTAAGAAGAAGAAGGGAAGGGAACACATATCTACTAAGTACCTACTATGGGTCAGGCCCTGGTGCACTTTACAAATATTCTGTCATTTGATTCTCATGACAACCCTGAGAGACAGGTGCTATTATGACCATTTTACAATGGAAGAAACTGAGGCAGACAGAATTTAAGTGACTTGCTTAGGGTCCCACAGTCAATAAGTGTCTAAGGCTGGATTTTAACCCAGGTATTCCTGATTCTAGGCCTAGTGTGCTATCCATTAGGCCACTTAGCTGACTCTTAAATAATACCAAGATAAAGCTTTGGGATTATTTAAATTTCAGAAAAGATGACTAGGGGTTAGGATGGGGTGAGACTTTGGGCTTCCAGCCTATTACACAGAAAGGCTGGTTCTCCTGTCTCCTAACCTTCCTCACTCTCAACCACAGGACAAGCGGAAAATACATTTAATGGACTTGACCTGACACAAGAACTTAGGATAAGGCACTCCTAAAGGATGGCAGATCAGATGGAACTCTAAAGAGGAAATGCTGCTTATAGACTTGTAGCATCCATATTCACCTTTTGTGTGTGATTCAGTTTGTGTGTTTATCCTTCATTGCCGAAGAAGATCATGACATCAGAGAAATGATGACATGACTTGCACTTGACTTTGTTTTGAGTGACGGAGGGCTGTGCAGGTCATCAACCTCACTTCTCCTCCAGAGCCATCTGAATCCAGTGATCAGATATTCCTCAGGATGATTGGAGATAACCTAGGATGAGGCAACTGGAGTTAAGTGACATGCCCAAGGTCACACAGCTAGTGAGTGTCAAGTGTCTGAGGTGAGATTTGAACTCAGGTCCTCCTGACTCCTGCACTGGTGCTCTATCCACTGCACCATCTAGCTGCCCCTGGACTCAGTTTACCATTAGGTCAGTATGACAATGAGTTTCCAGTTCTCCACTGGAGAAAGAAATGGCAATCCACTCCAATACTTTAACAAACATGGTGTGCTGTGGTACACAGAGTTATGATGAGTCAGAAATGATTGAATGATGAAACAGCAAGAACACTGCTCAGAATTCAGGCGATACCTGCCCCCATCTCTAACATAATACCCTATCCAAATGGCTATATGACTCAGGACAATTCATTCCTCTTCTCAGAGATTCAGTTTCTTCCTCTGTAAAAAGGGGCTTGGGGGAGATGGTTTCTGAGAGCTCTTCCAGCTTTGACTTTCTAGGATTTCAAATGCCATAATTGAGACTCTTTCCTTTGACTTAATGCTTTGATCCTTCTTAAAAGGAAATAACACTGAAAGGAATAACACTTCCAGGTTCTTCAGTCATTCGCACCTCTTCAAGTTTATCTGAATAGGTTTTACTGAGAGGGAGGAGGAAAAGGAGGGGGAAGAGAGACTGAGGACCCTAGGAGGCTGCCAAAGGCAGTATAACTGAGTGGGAGTGGAGTAGCTCTGAAGATAAGTTCCCCTTCCATTTTACCTGGAGTCCCTGATCTCCACAAGAGTGTGGGCAGGTGGATGGGAAGGATGGAGACAAGGAGAAAGACACAGGAAGGGAGAAAAGGAAGGGAAAGGAGAAGGCAATGGGGAAGAACTGAACCCAGGTCTTTCTCATTCTTCTGCCTCCCCTGAGCAAAAAGGCTTCAAGTCCTACTAAAATGATCTCTTATTTATCAAATCCAATGGCTTTTGTTGCCTCTTTGCTGGTTTTGAACTCTCTGTTGTGGTCTACACCACTCACCATCTGTCCTACCAGATACATTTTCCTTTTAAATATTTCTCTTATTGCTTTAATATTCTCCTTGTAATAAGTATTTATTAAGCATCTACTATATGCTGGAAAGGTAGATATGAAGTCATACTGAAGGGTTTTTAATGTAAACAGAGGGGTTGGTGTTTTACCCTATGAACAACAGGGAGCCATTAAAGGTGCTTAAGGTGAGGAATGTATGTGGTCAGATTTATGTTTTAGGTATATCAATTTGGTGCGTAGGATGGGTTAGAGAAGATAGAGCCTGGTGACAGAACACCAATTAGAACAGTGAGACAAGAAAAAGGGTGGTGGCCATGTGAATAAAAAATGATTTGGATATGAGAGGTGTTGTGGAGGTAGAGTTGAGAAACTTCGGCAGCTAAATGGATATGGAGGGGGGAGTTTGAGAGACAAGAAAGAGTTGAGGGAGACTGCACGTGCTGAAGGTGTCATCAATACTTGTGGACCTCAAACTCATAGGTGAGTTGGGGGGAGGTGTCCACCCCAGGCATGTGAAAACTTCCCCCAGCAGAATGGGCAGATGATAACAATTTGTCGCAATGACCACCAAGCTGACTGAAGCAGGTGCTGTGGAGTGCTTCGTGCTTGGTCAGACATCAAAGATGACAAGGTCATCCATTGCATCCAGGGCCATTGCCAATCATCCTGACCTGTGTCTTACCACTGGACTTCAATGAGTCAGGAAGAGATAGTGAGGCTGATGACTGTGCAGTTCTGTTTCACTTAAATCCCATTCATGCACAAGTCAAGACATCATCTGAGATGTCATGGGTTCTCTTAGAAAATGGAAATGAAGGATAGCAACAACTGTGTCAGGGGCTGTGCTAAACCCTGGGGATACCAGAAAAGGTGAAACAAATAATCAGATTACAAAAACAACAGAAAACTACTTCTTTCCTTACCCTTTTAAAGTAGGTATCCTACCAGGTTTTTCTTCCTTGTCCTACTTCTTTTTTCTCTCTATCTTTTGTCAGGGGCAGCTAGGTGGTGCAGTGGATAGAGCACCAGTTCAGGAGTCAGGAGGACCTGAGTTCAAATCTCACCACAGATACTTGATGCTCACTAACTGTGTGACCTTGGGCAAGTCACTTAACCCCAATTGCCTCATCCTAGGTCATCTCCAATCATCTTGATGAATATCTGGTCACTGGATTCAGATGACTCTGGAGAAGAAGTGAGGCTGGTGACCTGCACAGCCCTCCCTTGCTCAGAAAACAAAGTCAAGTGCAAGTCATGTCATTATTTCTCTGATGGCATGGTCTTCTTTGGCAGTGAAGGACGAACACACACACACACAAACACACACACACATCTTTTGGCAAAGGAGACACCTTTGACAATCTAATTTATTCTCCCAGCTTCAGTTAGCACATCTCTGGAGATGACTTTCTCTTGACCATTTTATACAATCAGCCACCTAATATTCTTGTTATAATAATAACCTTAATAATCCTACTCGTCTTATTGATTTTGCTTCTCTAATGTTTCTGGAGTCTGCCTCTGCTTTGAATTCCCATGCCTGCTGTTGTGGTCCTGGCTCTCATCACCCCTGAAGGGGACTATTTTAAAATCCTGATTGGTCTCTGCAGTCTCTCACCATTCCAATCTGTCCTATGCAAAGTTATGAGACTGGTTTTCCTAATGCATAGCTCTAAAGCAGCTGGTGGTGCAGTGGTTAGAGCATTGGGTCTGGGGTCAGGAAGACCTGTGTTCAAATCTGATTTCAGACGTGTACTAACTGTGTGACCCTTGGTACATCACTTAACCTCTGTTTGCCTTAGGTTCCTCAGATATAAAATGGGGATTGTAATAGCATCTTGTGCATCTGGGAGGCACAGTGGATTGAATGTTGTGCCTGGAATCAGGAGGACTCATCTTCCTGAGCTGTGGGACAAGTCACACAACCCTGTTTGCCTCAGTTTCCTCATCTGTAAAAATGAGCTGGAGAGTAAAATGGCAAATCATTTCAGCCTCTTTGCTAATCCTAGATGGGGTCACGAAGAGTTGGACGTGACTGAACAACAGTAACGAGATACTTATTCCTTTCTTTTTTCTCTGATTACGTTATCATCACTGCTGAAAAAACCTTCAATGGCTCCCTATTATCTTCCTATAAAGTCCAAACACTTTAACCTGGTATTAAAAACCCTCTAAAGCTATGTACCTTCATAGCTTTATTTCTTGAATTTTAGTTCACATACAGAACTGAACTAATCACTACTCTGCAAGCATTTCCCTGTGGTTTCCCACCTCTGTGCTTTTGCTCAAGCTGTTCTCTCTTCTCAGAGTGCCTACCTCCTATCTGTGACAAAAGCCTATTTATCCCTCCAGGTGTAGCTCAACTGCTTCCTCTCTCAAAAAAATGGTCCCTTTTTCTGAAGTCTCATGGTATTAGAGGGTCTTCTATTGTAGTTATATATATATATATATATGCATATATATGTATATATATCTTATCTCCACTGCTAGATGCATCATAGAATTTGAGAGTTGGAAGACACTTCAGTGACCATCTAGTCCTACTCATACTTGAAAGGAGTTCCAGAGATTCTGGTGGGGATGGTGGCTGGAATTCAAATGTCATGGTTTGGAGCTGGTATACAAAAAGTGAAGTAGAAGCCTGGTTCTGGGCAAGATAAGACTAAAGGTCACCTATGAGTTCAAAATGAACCACATGTTACATACCTGACAAGTGTCATATCATCTTGTGCATGATGACTTCCAAGAAAGTATTAGTCTGACTCTTTGTGACCCCATTTGGGGTTTTCTTGGCAGAGATACTGGAGTGGTTTGCCATTTCCTTCTCTAGCTCATTTTACAAAAGAGGAAGCTGAGGCAAACAGGGTTAGGTGACATCTAGGGTCACACAGCTAGTAGGTATCTGAGGCTGGATTTGAACTTAGGAAGATGAGTCCCCAGGTCTGATCATCTGCACACTATGGCGTCACCTAGCAGCCCCTTCCAAGAAAGGGAAATCCACTTCCCAAAGCAGCCTATTATACTCTAATTATCATGAAATTTTTCCTGACATCATGCCAAAATTTGTGCTTTTGTTTCTGTTATGCTCTCTGGGGCCAAGTAGAACAAATTTAATCATCCCTTCACATAAGAGCCCTTCAAATACTCGAAAATAGCTATCGTATCTCCCCTGAGACTTCTCTTCTGTAGGAGAAATATCCCAAGTTTCTCTAACCAGTCCTCATAAGAGTGGACTCAAGGCCTTTCATTATCCCAGTTGCTTTCCTTTGATCATTTTCTAGCTCATTAGTGTCCTTCTAAAACTGCAAAAGTAGTACTCCAGATGAAGTCTCCCGAGGGCAGACAATGTACGGCGGGACTATGGCCTACCTATTCTTGGAAGCTGGGCCTCCTGGCCCATTGCAACAGTCTTTCCATTGGTCTTCCTGTCTCAAATCTCTCTTTGCTCCAATCCATCCTTCACTCAGCTGTCAAAGTGATCATCCCCAAAATCACAGTTATGACTACTCCCTCAATCCCCCACTTAAAAAAAAGCTCAATAAACTCCATTGGAGTTGAAATATTCCTTGCCCCCATTCCAAGTTCCCGATCTTGCCTCTAATATGATTACTTAGCTACTTCTCCACCTTTGAGATTCATTCCATCCATATTTACCATGCAGGCAAAATCCAGTAGGTTATCTACTGATTATCTACTGACTTTCAGAATACTTTTCTTCCTTCCTCAGTGAGTTCAGGGCTTAGCTCACAATATTTATCCTCTTTCTGAACTCCTGTCCTCATACTTGGGAACTTAAATATACATATTGACTCCCTTTAACTCCCAGTTCTTCAACTTGCTTATTTTCATGATTTATTCCTTCAACCCACTCAGCCACACATGAAGATATCTTTGATCTTGCCAACACCCACAAATGTACCATTACCATGGTCCTGAACTCTAAAATCGCCTTATTTGATCACCATCTGCTGGCATTCCACCTCCCCCTCAGCCTTGTGACCCCAAATTCTGTTCTTCAGCCACATTGTGGCCTCTGATCCCTACCACCCCTTCTCTCCCAGGCCATCACCATGGCACAAGTTATACTCTCCTCTCTATTTTAATGGCCATTGAATCAATCCAACTCTACATTGTCCTCTTCAGTTCCTTGCCTACTTATCATGTCTCCAGATTTACCCAACAAAATCTTGATAGCTCACTCCCTTCATAACTCCCCTTTCTCCTATATATGTGTTGCTGAATAAAGTTGGAAAATATCATAAAACTTTTACAAATGTATGTTACATAACCTCAAAGGGACCTCACTACTCTAAGGCAGTCCTTTTACAGCCTCCTTAATCAACTCACTATCCCACTCACCACAGAGGTTCTGGCAAACCTTTTCATCCTTCCTCAAAGCTCTCATTCCCCCTCCCTCACTCCCTCTCCCCCCAGTCCAGCTGAGAACTTTGGCTCATATTTTACTAAATGAAAATTGAAGCCCTTTGCTAAGAGCTCTCTCATTTCTCCCCCTCCTCATGTCATATCACTCAGATACTTTCTGCTATTATCTCCCCTCCACCTCTGTCTTACACGAAGAGATGGTCCTTCTCCTTGCCAAAGCAAATCTTTCTATTTGTGCAAGTGATTCCTTTCTATCCTGTCTTCTCCAGAAGATTGCCTCCCATCATCCTCATTTTCTCACTTATCTTCTATCTCTCTATTGATTGCTCCTTTACTGCTTACCAGACTCCCACGTCTCTCCCATCCTCAAAAAAGCCTTCATTTGATCTGTCCATCTGTGCTGTCATCCCATATCTCTCCTGCATTTTGTGCTGAAACTCCTAGGGATAGTTTAAGTACCTCCATATTTTTTTCTCTCCCTCTCTTTTTAACTCTCTAACAGTCTGGCTTCAAACCTCATCATTCAGTCAAAACTACTCTCTAATATTACTAATGATCTCTTAATTGCCTTCTGTCCATACTCATCCTTCTTGTCCTCTTTGACACTGTTGATCAACCTCTTCATGCCCTTTCTAGGTTTTCATGATGCCACTCTCTCCTGGTTCTCTTTCTACTTCTCCGACTGCTCCTTCTCAGTCGCCGTTGTTGTATCTTCATCCAGGTCCCGCCTGGGTGAGGGTCCCTCAGGACTCTGTGGTACTCTTTCTTATCTTCTCCCTTTACACTATTTTACCTGGTGACCTCTTCAGCTCCCATGAGTTTTATGATCATTTATAAGCTGATGATTATATAATTGATTGATCAATAATATAATTGATTATATAATTGATGATTATAAGCTGAAATTTACTTAGCCAGCTCTAAATTCTCTGCTGATATCTAGTCTCAAAATCTCCAACTGCCTATTGGACATCTAGAAACGGATATTTCACAGATATCTTAGAAGGGTTGTCCTTCATTCTCGAAGAGGACTGTAGTGAGACCTCTATGGTAGAGTCAAGTTACAATGTGTCCGATTGTGAGCTTGGAATGTTCTACTACAGGTTGGTCATAAATGGTTCATGTGAACATTTGGGGTGGATTCTCTAAATTTGTGCATCTCACGTTTCTTTCAAACTACTTCAATTCTGCTTTGCTCATAGAGCGCAGACCTTCTCTGATGTGGGCATGATGCCATGCTGAGTGGTCCTGTGCCAGTGTCTCCCTTGTCACACAATCAATTCCAAGTTCTTATGAGAGTGTCCTTTTATCGCTTCTTCTGACCCCCATGTGAACACTTGCTTTGTGTCAGTTTTCCACAAAATAGTCTTTTAGGCAAACAAATATTTGGCATTTGAACGTGGCCAGCCCATTGGAGGTATGCTCTCTTAAAATCAACATTACTAAATTAGAACTCATTATTTCACATCCCTCTCCCCCAAGCCTCCTTGGTTCTAAGCTTCCCTATTATTGTTGAAGCTGTCACCATTCTCAGCCACCCAGGCTGGAAATCTAGGTGCCATCCTCAACTCTTTACTGACTCTCACCTCCAAATCCAATCTGCTGCCAAAGGTTATTGATTTTACCTTTGTAACATCTCTAGCATATGCTCCCTTCGCTTCTCTGATACTATCCCCACCTGATGCAGCCCCTTACCATCTCACAATTGTACTATCAAAATATCCTGCCAGTGAGCCTAATAGCCCCATTCCTGTCCACTCATATGTCAGTGAGCCCTGATTGTGTCACTTTTCTATTCATTCATCTCCAATGGCTCTCTGTGATTCCAGGACTTAAAAAAAAATCCTCTGTTTTGTATCCAAAGCCTTTTATAACCTGCCCCTCACTTCCAGTCTTCTTACCCCAGCCCCACTGACATGTACTGACCTTCTTGCTGTTTCTCAAATAAGACACTCCATCTCTAGACTCTGGAGATAGTCACTGAGGAGTCTCCCTCCTCATCCCCATCTCCCTTCAGATCTCATTAAATCTCACTTCAAATCTCAGCTAAAAGCTTACCCTCTACAAGAAGCCTTTTACAATCCCCCTTAATTTTGGAGCCTCCCCTATATTGATTTTTTCCACTGTATCACCTGTACTGAGTTGTTTCCATGTCTCTCTTATTAGATTGTGATCTCCTTGAGGGCAGGGATTGTCTTTTGCCTTTCTTTGTATCCCTAGCACTTAACTCAGTGCCTGGCACATAGTAGGTGACTTAATTCTCTTAATGGCACCCAAGACCACACTAGCTTGTTTGGCTGCCACCTTACACTGCTGACTCATATTGAGCTTGCAGTCCATTGAAACCCCCAGATCTTTTTCAGGAACAACTATGCTTCCACCATCTTGGACTTATGAAGTTGATCTTTGTACCCAAGTACTAGTTTTAACACTTATCCTATTTGAATTCAAATTTATTAGATTTATCTCAATGCTCCAGCCCAAAGGTTCTTAACGTTTTTATGTCATGTATTCCTTTAGCAGTCTGGTGAAGCCTAGTCCCTCTTCTTTTCTCTCTCTATACTATTTCACTTGGTGATTTCTTCAGCTCTTCTGAATTCGATGATCATTTATATGCTGATGATTCTCAAATTTACTTAGCCAGCTGTGAACTCTCTGCTGAAATCCAGTCTTAAATCTCCAACTGCCTATTGGACATCTCAAAATGGATGTCCCACAGCTATCTTAAACTCAGCATATCCAAATTAGAATTCATTATTTCACACCCTCTTACATACACACTCAGTATTTTGTTACCTACCTTTATTTTTGAAGGAAATACTCATTTTAAGGTAGAGTTTAATGAAAATAAATATGTAATTTGTTCCCATCCAAAATTCAAAGAACCCTCCTCCCCTAATCTATCTTCAGACCTCCTGAGAGTCCATAAAACTGAGGTTAAGAACCTCAGCTCTAAGCCTTTCGGACATTTTTGGATGCTGACCCCTATGTATTCTTCCTAGCTTTGTGCCATTTGCAAATTTTATGTGTGCCATCTATGTTTCTATCTAAGTCACCGATTAAAATGTTAAAATAGCCCAGGACAAAGCTCAGATCCTGGGGTCCCCACTGGAGACTTCCTGAGACTTGGTTGGTTAACTTGGTTGGGTCTTGCCATTCAACCAAATCTGAATCCATGAAATTGTCTAAATAATACCTGTTTATCTTCTCCATGAATTGTCTGAGAAACTTTATCCAAAGCTTTGCTAAAATCTAGATAAACTACATCAATGGCATTCCTATCATCTCCTAGTTTATGAATCCTGTCAAAAAAGGAAATGAAGTTAGTCTGGTATGACCTGTGCTTGATGAAGCCAGACTGGCAGCAGTTATCACTGCTTCTCTTTTCACATATTCACTAACCATCTTTTTAATGAATTTTCCCTAGGAATCTAAGTCAAGCTCATTAGTTTTTAGCTTATAGTTTGCAGACTCTATTTTCTTCCCTTTTGGGGGAAATTGGGACAATATATGTAAGCTCTTCAAAGAGGGCAGGTGCTGTCCTCTTCATCTGTGTATGCCTCACAGTGCCTTTCAGCAAGTTTAGCAAACATTTATTAAACACCATACAGAATATGTGTAATTAGTGACCTGCACCAGGCACTGGGGATAGAAAGATGAAAAACATATGGTCCCTGCCCTCAAAGAGCTTACTTCAATAGGGAAGGATGCAAATTATTTAAATAACTGTGAATGAATGTGATAAAAGGAAAATGAGAAAATCAAAGAAGGAAGATAACACTTTCAGCTAAGGGAAGGGAGGAGGAATCAGGGAAGGCTTCATGGAGGAGGTTATACCTGAATGGGTTCTTGAAGCATCAGAAAAATTTCAACCAGCAGAGATGTAGAGCTAAGTGTGTTCTAGGCATAAGTGATTGTCTGAAGTTACTTTGGTAGGAAGAAGTAGGATTAGATTGGAGAAAAAAATGCATAACTGAATAAATGAATTCCCCTAGCTGTGTGATGCTGTGTGACTCATTTTCCTTAGTTGTAAAATAGGGATAATAATGCATCTGCCTCCGAGTGTTGTTGTAGGGATCTAATGAGATACCATTTGTAAAACACTTAGCACAGTGTCTGACATGAAGTAGGTGCTTAATAAATATTTATTCCCATTCCCTTTCCCCTTCTCCCCTAGTCCTGGTAGGTCAGGAACTACCTCTTCTGTGTACAGGAAGTGTACATGGCCATTATAAAACCTCATAGGAGTGAGGGCTTTCTTTCTTCCTGATCTTTCAGAACAGGGAGGGATTGGTAGGGAGAGAAGGTGATACTCAATATGCTCAGAGAAGGGAATTCTCAGGATACTCAGAAAGACTCATCTTCCTGAGTTCAAATCTGGCCTCAGAAACTTGTTATGTGACCCTGGGCAAGTCACGTCACTCTGTTTGCCTCAGTTTCCTCATCTGTAACATGAACTGGAGAAGGAAATGGAAATCCACTCTAATATCTTTGGCAAAAAATTCCCAAATGGGTTCATGAAGTCAGACACAGCTGAAATGATTCAACAACACCAAAAACATTATGTCAAGTGGGGGCTCTGTCTATTAGAGGGGTCCCTGTCCCGAGGATGACTCCTCATATAGACCTCAAGTGGAGGAGGAAGTCCCATGAAATCTCATGACAGGAAGAGAAGCCCAATCGATCTTCCTAGCACAGCCTGACCTGATGGAGCCAGGGGTCCAGGGTATTAACAGCTATCTGGCAAACATAAACAAGCGGTCTAGGTGTGGGTGTGGGAAGCCAGAGCTCCCTAAAGTTTCTTTTCTTAGAGATGGCTGCTGTAAGGGTTAAATAGCACTTAGCGTTTACTCATAATAAAAGCAAATGTAAGAGAAAGCATATCCTAAGGATTTAATAAACTGCAAACGAAATTATCCCAATTCTTTTCCTAGCCAGTTGAGTTTTCAGTGATTAAGAAAATACAATTTCCTGTAATTAAATCTTAACAAGAAATGTTATTAAAAACACTCTGTCCCAGCTCCTGTAATAATTGCCTGCTCCCCTAGAACAGTAAACAGAATTAGACTTTGCAACGTACATGCTAATCCATGTGTCATTTTGATCAAATTTGTACTAATAACCTGTCTTCTTATTCCGAGAGTGGGAAGGAGGGCAGAAGAGAGCTGGGCCCAGAGGAAGGTGGAAGAGACACTTGGAGGCAGGTGTGGGAGGGATCTCTTTAGCAAGACAGGGATTGGCCCTAGGAGATGGAAGAGTTTCTGGTACTGGTAGCGGTGGTGGGGAGAGCCTGGGGACTCTTCTAGAACTGTGGCTGCTGCACTGAATGAGATTCAGCTTATTTTCTCCATCTCCACTGAGATCAGTATAAGAAGAATTGGCCTGAAATTTTAGGAGGAAGGACTGAAGTTAGACAGCAGGGAGAACTTAATTGTCAGGAGCAGGAGCTTGGATGAACAGGGAAGGCTGTGGATTGGAGTTAAATACTTCAGTAGATTCATCACCTCACTGGTGTTGACATTTGATGCACTCAGTACATTCATGCTTTTGTATCCAAGCTATGTATGCCCTTTCATAATTCCATAATTTTGGGTTCAGAGGTTGTTGTTCAATCACTCAGCAGAGTCCGACTCTTTGTGATAACATCTGGGTTTTTTTTTTTCTTGGCAAAGATACTGGAGTGGTTTGTCATTTCTTTCTCCGGCTCATTTTACATATAAGGACACTGAGGCCAACAGGGTTAAGTGACTTGTCACGAAGCTAGTAATCCCCAGTGGTGGAATTTCAACCCAGGTCTTCTGACTCTAGCAGTGCTCCCCCTGTGTCACTGTATCTCATTGAAGAGTCTTGTTTCCCCTAATAGAAATATAAAATCTTTGAGGGCAGGAATCCTTCCTTCCTTCCTTCCTTCCTTCCTTCCTTCCTTCCTTCCTTCCTTCCTTCCTTCCTTTCCTTCCTTCCTTCCTTCCCTTCCCTTCCTTCCTTCCCTTCCCTTCCTTCCTTCCTTCCTTCCTTTCCTTTCTTTCTTCCTCCCTTCCTCTCTCCTGACTCAGTACCTGGAACACAGTAGGTGCTTAATAAATGCTGATTGGTTGATTGGACAGGAGAGGGTGTGGGGGCTATGACTTCCACAGTCATCTCGCTAACACCAGCCCTTCTCCTACTGGGCTCTGCCATTTATTCCATTCTCCTCCAAAGACAATTAACTGCTTAGTTCTTAGAATTACCCATCGCTGACACATAGATACGCATGAGCCCCAATCTGTTTCTCTCTCTATTTCTCTAATTAACTCTTTTAATTAAATCCAATCAGGAAGGGAGGTGACTGCCTCTGTTCTGTAAAGGTCAAGGTCAGAACCATGTCATCCTGACCCAGGTGATCCTCCTCGGATGACCCCATCCCCCTGCCCCCCGTCCATTCTGTCAAACTCAAGTCAGAGCAGACATCACTCTAGGAGGGGAGATGTTATCATTCTGTGAAAACTTCTCATCAGTTCCAGGTAATCAATACATGTTTGTTGAAGACCTGTTATGGGCCCAACATAGTCCGAGGCACTTTGGAGGGGATCAATATCTAAAATAAACTCACCAGCTTTACCCCCCAGTCTTCCAAATCTATCTCTCCGGATTTATCTCCCCTATCCTTTCTTTCACATATCCCTCCCCACATTCCTGCTTTTATAAATGGTATCATTTCCCTCTATCAGTCAGACTCATAGGAATTTAGATCAAAAGGGACCTTTTGAGATCATCTCTTTTCTAATTATAATTAATTTTAGTGCTATTATTACAGGTCAAGCAATATATATATATATATATATATGTAATAATGTTAAAAGTATTGGGCATATTGTGATTTTTAAAAAGTTTTATTGATGCTTTTATATTTTTTCATCATTTCTGGATCTCCCACTCCCTCCTCCTCTCCCCTAATTGAATACTCCATAGTAACAAAGGAAAAGCGTTAGATGAAAAAACATTTGAGACAATGACTTCTCTCTGACAATGTATTTAGCATTTTGCCCCTGTAGTTGTCCTGTCTCTGCCAAAAGAACAGAGAGAGGTTTCATTATTTGTTTCCTGAGATCTATACTGGTTTTTACATTCAGCCATCTTTTGTCTTCTTTTAGCATTCTTTTCATTTTACATTATTGTCACCATTATGAATGTTTTTCTTTCATTTCTACTTCTTTCACTTTTTGTTTTAATTTTTTAGTTCAGTTCTTTTTCTTTAATTGAAGATTCACCTTCTCTCCCTCCCACCTCCTCTTCCTTCTCCCTACCTCTATTGAGAAAGCAAGAAAAACAAAATCCTTCATTGCTGTATTCAGTCATGTCTGACTTTTTGTGACCCCACTTGGGGTTTTCTTGGCAAGATACTGGGATAGTTTGCCCCTTCCTAGCGCGTTTTACAGATGAAGAAACTGCAACAAACAGGGTTAAGTGACTTGCCCAGGGTCACACAGCTAGCAAGTGTCTAAGATTTGAACTCATGAAGATGAGCCCAGGTCCTGCATGCTCTATCCATTGCACCACCTACCTGCCTAAATCCTCCATTACAAACATATATAATCAAGCAAAACAAATTCCTGCATTGTCCATGTCAAGAATGTCTCACACTGCATGGTTAAGTCCTTTATCTCTCTATTAGGAGGTGAATATCTACAATATTAGAGGCCAGGCTCCCTCAAGGCTAAATCCAATCTGGATCACATGTCTGGGCACAGAGTTAAAAGAGATCCTTTAACAGAGAAGGGAATGGGTGCAGGACATCATTCCCACTGGTTTCTTATTGTCAAAAGTTTTTATCTCTATGCCCAAAGGGCTGTAAAAATGTGTATACCCTTTGACCCAGAAATGCCATGTTTAGGTCTGTATCTCAAAAGGATCATACAAATGGCAAAAGGACCCACATGTACAAAAATATTTACAGCAGGTCTTTTTGTAATGGCAAAGAACTGGAAATTGAGGGGTAGCCCATCAGTTGGGGAAAGTCTGAACAAGTTGTGGTATATGAATACAATGGAATACTATTGTGCTACAAAAAATGATGAGCAGACAGACTTCAGAAAAACTTGGAAAGACTTAAATGAACTGATGCTGAGCGAAGCGAGCAGAACCAGGAGAACAGTGTGCACTGTAACAGCCACATTGTGTGATGACTGACTTTGATAGACTTACCTCTTCTTAGCAATGCAAGGATCTAAACCAACTCCAAAAGATTCATGGTGGAAAATGCCATCCACATCCAGAAAAAGAACTATGGAGTCTGAATGCAGATCAGAGCATATTATTTGCTCTCTCTCTCCCTCTCTCTTTTCTTCTTTTTTTGTTTCTTGGTTTTCATGGTTTCTCCCATCGATTCTAATTCTTCTTTACAACATGACTAATGTGAAAATAGGTTCAATATGAATATATATGTAGAACCTATATCAAATTACATACCATCCACGGGGGGAGGGGTGAGATGGGGAAAAACTGGAACTCAAAATCTTATGGAAGTGAATGCTGAAAACTAAAAATAAATAAATAAAATTTAAAAAAGAAAGACATATCTTTCTTTCTGATTCAGACTAAATCTAAAAATTTAAATGTATTTTTTATTCCCTTTGGGAAGCGCAATAAAGTTAATTCACTCATGTCTTGCTAGTTGTATGATGTGCTAGGCTGTCATTAAATGTGAGTTGTTTTTTTTTTTAAGTCTTTATCTGAGGGCTGGAACTTGTTGGATACTAGGGAGGCCATGAATGGATAGAAGGAAGGAGAATTTCCAATATTCATCACTTACTACATTACTATACTGTAAGAGTCTATGAAATTCATGTTAAAAAATGCCTTTTCACTCATTCATTCATTCACCACAATTTGTTTAGCCATTTCCCAATCAATGGACACACTGATTTCCAGTTCTGCACTACTATAAAATATATTGTTGTGAATATTTTGATACCTATAAGACTGTTGCCTCTTTAGCCTCCCTGAGAACTGATGCTCAGGGATGGGACTGATGAGACAAAGTTTATAAACAGTTTAGTCATTTTTCTTGTATAATTCCAAATTTCTTCTCAGAATCCTTGTCATTCAAGAAACTCAGTCTTCAAAAGGCCATGATTTGCCCCCTATCCATGGAGCTGGGCTTCTGACCCAGGTGTTGTGATTCCACAACATTTACTTTTTCATGATTTTATCCTTATTCGCCATCCTTTCATCTCTCATTCTCCCTCCACATCTGCTAAGTCCTACTTGTTCTCCCTTCATAATATATCTTGTATCGTGCCTTCTTTTCCAAACTTGCTGCCCCTACTTCTTCTCTCTGGTATGGTTTAATTCCTCACTACCCTTTCCCTGGGACAATAAAAAACTACTGGGAATAGGATCCTGCACCCACTCCTTCTCCTTTAAGGAATCCCTTTCCACTCTGTGCCCAGGCATGTGGTCCTGAGGGAACCTGACCTCCAACAAGCAGGGGACTGAGTTCACTCTTTTCAAACTCTTTAAAATTTTTTAAGAATAATGTTTTATTTTTTCCAAGTTTCATGTGAAAACAATTGAACATTAATTTTTTTTTTTAAAAATTTAAGCTCCAAATTCTCTCCCTTTCTCCCTCCCTTCCTGTCTCTCTGAGATGGTAAGCAATTTGCTATAGGTTATACACATGCAATCATGCAAAATGTATTTTCACATTAGTTATGTTGTTTCACACTCTTTAGCATCATTAAACTCTATCACCCCAGTGCCCCAGGGAAAAATTATTTAATACAAGGATTTAGGCTCATATCAAGGTCTCCCCAAAGCAAGATTAAAAAGGTATTTAATGTACGTCATGAATCAGGAATAGGAGAGATAGCTGTTTCCTACACACAAAAATTCGAGTAGATGGGAAAAGGTTCTCTGCATACATTGATAAGATTTTTAAAAACATGATTCAGTAACTTAACTACTAACTACAGTTATGTTCTCCCAGAAAGCTGATACTTAAAGCATCATCAAAACATAAAACAGTAAATATCTTTTCAAAAATATGTCTATGATTAGTATTCTCTTCTAGCTACAAACCCTGTCAGGATTGATTTAAACCCCTTCATAAGAGGGGATGGGGAAGGCATTTTCCTTTATTCTTTTTAAAATATTTTATTTTCCCCCAATTCCATGTAAAAACAATTCTCAGCATTCCTTTTAAAAACTGAGTTCCATATTCTCTCCCTCCCTCCCCACCCTCCTCATTGAGAAGACAAACAACTCAATATAGGTTATATATATGTAATTATGCAAGGTATATTTCCATATAGTCTTGTTGTAAAAGAAAACAAGATTAAAAACCCAAGAAAAATAAGGAAAAGTTTAAAAAGTATGCTTCAATCTATATTCAGACACCAACAGTTCTTTCTCTAGGAATGGAGAGCATTTTTCACAAGTCCTTCAGAGTTGCCTTAAAGCGTATTGCTGAGAATAGCTAAGTCATTCACAGTTGATCATCTCACTATATTGCTATTACTATGTACAATGTTCTGGTTCTACTCATTTCACTTTACATCAGTTTATGTAAGTCTCTCCAGGTTTTTCTGAGAGCATCTAGCTCATTTTTTCATAGATCACAATAGTATTCAATCACAATCTTATAACATAAATTGTTTAGCCATTGCCCAGTTGATGGGCATCCTCTCAATTTCCAAGTCTATGCCAACGAAAAAGAGCTACTATAAATATTTGGGCATAGTTCCAAATTGTTCTACATAATGGTTGAATCAGTTCTGAACTTCATCAACAATGCGTTAGTGTGTCAATTTTCCCTCATCTCTTCTAACATTTATCATTCTCCTTTTCTGTCCTTTTAGCCAATCTAATAAGTGTGAGGTAGTACCTCAATATTGTTTTAATTTGCATTTCTCCAATCAATGACAATTTAGAGCATTTTTTCATATGGCTATATATAGCTTATTACTCTTTTGGAAAATTACTTCATATTTTTTAATCATTTGTCAATTGGGGAATGGCTCTTATTTTTAAAATTTGAGTCATTTCTCTATATATTTGGGTATTGAGGTCTTTATCAGAGAAATCTGCTTCAAAATTTTTTTCACAGTTATGATTGCTAACTGTATTTTCCTCCATTCTGTTCCCCACTTTTATTCTGTTCTTTCTCTCCTTTCACCCTCTGCCTCCTCAATAGTGTTTTGCTTCTGACTATCGTCTCTCCCAATCCACCTTCCCTTTTATGAGCACTCCCCTTTTCCTTTTGCCTTCCCTTCCTGCTTTCCTGTAGGGTAAGATAGATTTCTATACCCAAATGAGTGTGTATGTTATTCCCTCTTTGAGTCAATTCTGAGGAGAGTAAGGTTCAAGTATTTCATGCCACTTTCTTAATCTTCCCCTTCACTGTAATGGCTCTTTCTTGCCTCTTTCATGTGAGATAATTTACCCCATTCTACTTCTCCCTTTTCTTTCCACCAAGGGCATTCCTTTCTCACCTCTTAATTTTATTTTTAAAGATATCATCCCATCAAATTTAACTCACACCTGTACCCTCTGTCTATATATACCCTTTCTAACTGATCTAGTAATGAGAAAGTTCTTATGAGTTACAAGTATCAACTTCTCATGTGGAAATGTAAACAGTTTAACCTTATTAAATCCTTTATGATTTCTCTTTCCTGTTTATTTTTTTATGTTTCTCTTGAATCTTGTATTGAAAGTCAAATTTTCTATTCGGCTCTGGTCTTTTCATCAAGAATGCTTGAAAGTCCTCTATTTCATTGAATGTACATTATTTTCCCCTGAAGGATTATATTCGGTTTTGCTGGGTGGATGATTCTTGGTTGTAATCCTAGCTCCTTTTCCCTCCAGAACATCATATTCCAAGCCCTTGGATGCTTTAATGCAGAAACTGCTAAATGTTATGCTATCCTCACTGTGGCTCCACAATATGTAAATTGTTTCTTTCTGACTGGCTTGTTTACTTTCTCCCTAGGAATGGTGGAATTTGGCTATAGCATTCCTGGGAGTTTTCATTTTGGGATCTCTTTCAGGAGGTGATCGGTGGATTATTTTAATGTGTGTTTTACCCTCTAGTTCTAGAATATCAGGGCAGTTTTCCTGGATAATTTGTTGAAAGATATGTCTAAACTCTTTTTTGATAGTGGTTTTCAGGTAGTCCAATAATTTTTAAATTATCTCTCCTGAATCTCTTTTATAGATCAGTTGTTTCTCTAATAAGATGTCTTCTATTTTTTCATTATTTGGGGGTTTTTATTGTTTATTGATGTCTCATAGAGTCATTAGCTTCCCCTTGCTCAATTCTACCTTTTAAAGAATTATTTTCTTCAGTGAGGTTTTGTACCTCCTTTTCCATTTGAACAATTCTATTTTTTAATGGGTTCTTTTCTTCAGTAAATTTTTGTGCCTCTTTTTCCCTTTAGTCAATTCTACTTTTCAAGGCATTCTTTTCCTCACTGGATTTTTATATCTCTTTTACCATTTGGCCTATTCTGTTGTTTAAGGTGTTATTTTCTTCAGTATTTTTGTGCCTCCTTTACCAAGCTGTTGACTCTTTTTTCATAATTTTCTTGCATCACTTTCATTTTTTCTTCCCAATTTTTCTTCTACCTCACATACTTGATTTTTAAAATCCTTTTTGAGCTCATCTATCCTCTGAGATATTTTACTCCATGGCTTTGAATGTAGGAATTTTGACTTTGCTGTCTT
>JAJHZJ010000131.1:4666194-4690229 GCA_023548195.1 Bettongia penicillata ogilbyi | reverse complement strand
AGAGAGGGAGGGAAGGGGAAGAAGGAGAGGAACAGAGACGTGGAGGGAGGGAAGGAAGGAGGAAGAGACGCACAGAGAGAGTGGAAGAGAGAGAAGAAGACAGAGACAGAGAGAAAAACAGAGAGAGACAGCAAGAGATAGTGAGAGGGATAGAAAGACAGAGACAAAGACATGCAGACATAGTGAGATAGAGATAGATAGAAAGAGATATAGAGACATTGAGAGACAGACATAGAGAGTAGGTGCAGGGAATATCATGAAAGAGTGAGACCTCTGGCAGGAGAACACCAACTGTGGATTCAAGTGAGAATGACCCCTAACAACTGGAAGGTGATTGCCCAAGGGGAGGCAATCTGAGGACACAGAAGAGGAAGGTCACTGGAGTCCTGAGAGTCATGAGGTCCTTTGGCCACTTGACTTTCATACTTATGTATGGTAGGTATTTCCTACCAATACACTCTGTGTCCACTTGTCCCCCAATTGTGTGTGTTTGTGGCCCCTAGGTTATGGGGGTGAGGGCTTAGGACTCTATCAGTTAGGCTGTTCTATTTGTAGCCAAATGGACACAGCTACGGGTAGTCTCCCATGATATCCATGACCTCAGCACACCAATGGTCATGAGAAGTGCCATTCTTGAAATCCGAAGATCCACCTTCAAGTCTCTAGCTCTGATCCTTCCAAGATTCACCATCCTTCAACAAGTTGTTTAAGCTCTCAAGTCCCTCAGTTTTCCTACCTATAGAATGGGAATAATTATATGACCTACCTCACAGAGTTATTGTGAGGAAATATCTCTGTAACCCTTACAGAGCTCCTGACTTACTCAAATAAAACAAACACATATTAGTGTCCAGGGACAGCATGGCATCATGGATCTGGAATGGAAAGACCTTAGATATGAAGTCAGGGGCTTTCCATTCAAAGCCTGACTTTGGCATTTCCTACCAACATGACCTTGGGGAAGTTGCTCTAAATGCTTCTTATGCTCAGTTTTCTTATAAAAAAAAAGTTTGGACTAGTTAACTTCTGAGGTCTTCTTCTAGCTCTAAATCTATAATTCTATTGTAAACAAAGAAAATCCTGCCTCTTATTCTTGACAGTATGACTGTGGGCAGGTCATTTGATTTCTCTGAGCCTTAGTTTCCTTCCCTATAAATAGCATTTGCCCCACTTATCTTACAGGTTTGCTGTGGGGAAATGGCTTCAGAATATGATAAAAGCTTTTAGAGTGAAGATCTGTGGTGGTTGAATATAAGAGAGGAATGTGAGCTTGGGTCATTTATCTCTTTCAGCCTTATGGGCTTTGGAAATCCAAACCTTAACCTAGCATTGGAGAAGGGGATAAATATCCTGGTGTCCAGCATTGCCACCCTTGGTGATCCTGCAGGCATGGCTGTGCCACGAAGGGTTCCTCTTTCCCAAGCCCAGAGCTCTGTGCCTCTTCCCTGCCCTCTCCTGCTATGCCCCATTCTGGGGGTGGGGGTTGGTGCCTACACGGAGTTTTCACAGTCACACTTTTCTAGCTGGCACATCCAAAATAGACTCACACATGTTTACCCACAGTCAGACCCAAAACAAACACAGCAACAAAACCCAAATGCTTGAACACGTGCCACAAAACACACACACACACACACACACACACACACGCCCCTTTTCACATTTTGACCCTTTCACTCTTTTGGTGAACTAGAAAGAATGCCAGTGGGGACCCCTTCCTGGTCAGAAATTGTTCCATCTCTCTAGACCTCACTTCCCCAATGCTTAAAAAAAAAAAAGGTTTGGTGAGGCCCCTGAAGACCCTTCCTGCTCTAAATCTGTGATCCTCCGGAGAAGACAAGTGATAGCCTCATTACTGTCATAATCATTACCACTCTGTCCTCAGGTCTTCCCCCTCAGGCCCTTCCAGAACGCAGTTTGAATTCCCATAGAACCAAGAATTGCAATTACAGTCACAGGACAGGAAGTAGGAGACCTTAGATATTGTCTAGCCCAACTCCCAAATTTGGTGGAGGAAGGAAATGAATCCCACTTGTTCAAGGTCGCATAGGTAGTAACTGGCAGAACCAGTTTTCTCCAATTTAATTTCTGTATATATCGTTTGTACATAATTGTTGCATATTGTCTTCTTCAGAGTAGGAACTCTCTTTTGCCTTTCTTTGGACCCCATCTCACAGTGCCTTACACATAGTAGGTACTTAAAGAAGGCTTGTTATCTGACTTTCTGAACCAGCACTAGAACCCAGGTTTCCCAACTCCAAGATCAAGGCTCTTTCCTTTGCACTAATGAGTAAGACTGGTGGTATTCAAATCTCAATCTAATGGAAAGGTAGATGCTGCTGGTGCTTGGCTATAGGGGAGCCACATCCCTGAAGATCAGCCAGACCCCTTCCCCCGTCCCCTTGGGAGGCAAGGCAACAATGAGTCAGGGACTCATTGGACTCAGACTACTTACTGCTACTGTCTTTACCAGTAAAGGATATACAGGACCTAGCTTTCTTCAGTTTCCTCAAAGTATTTAGCCCACTGCCCTCTAAGAAACCTGTTGTTTTCCAAGTTCACCCATTCCCCCTCTCGAACTCTCAACTTTATCTTTTCTTTTTTAATCTCATTTAAAATCACTTGGTATTTTTGTAGAACTCAATAATGTGCTCTGTGGACCATTTTTTTCTAGATAAGCCAGTTCACCACCTATCTCCTTCCATCCACCTCATTTCCATTTCTAGAGCCTTCCTTCCAGGGATAGACACACCTGTAATAGCTTCCCTGTACCATGAGGATTCAGCATCCCAACCCCCTTTAATTCTCTTTAACATAAACAGCCCACCACAGCCTCCCTCCTTCTGCGAGTCTTCTTGGAAGGATAATGAAGCAGATGGAATGCCCCAGACCGAAACACCCACAACTTTTCTTCCTCCTTCTCCCCACAATCTCTGCTGACCCTTCTTTGAGCAAGGAATTTGATTATGTTTCATATTTATTTCTTTGTTCAATTCATCTGCATATTCCACAGATGTTCTTTCTGTCCCTTAGCTATATCAGGGTATGAGATATCCGAGGTAGATCTATGTCTACACCATTTGAACTCCATGTATGCCAAGTGGATGAAGAATTAGAAGAAAAATTTGGTAATCATCTTTTTGATGGTGATGGAAGGTTGCCCAATAACTGAGACTTAGTTCTTAGAGAATTGTCAAGAACAAAGAGAGATGAAATGATTTGTCCCAGATCATATAGTCAATATGTGTCAGAGGCAGGACCTTGGATGAAGGTCTTCCTGGCTTCAAGGCTGTTTTTCTTATCTACTGGATGGTAATGCTTATGTTCCCTGAGGTCACATGATGGTATTGGTGTTGAGGAGAAAATAATCTTGATGGTAATGGTGATAACAGTGATGATTGTAATGGTGGTGATAATGAAGTTGACCAATTGTGATAGTGGTTAATTACGAGGATGATGGTGACTCTGATGGTAGCAAACATGATGGTGATGATGATGACGATGGTGATGGTGATGATGTTGGAGATGATTGCAAGATGATAGTGATGAAAAATGATGAATGATGAAGGTGATGAAACCAACGAATTGGGATGGTGATGATGTCTCAATTTGCTTTCTCTACATACTAGAAGGAAAGAGTCCTAGAGTATTCTTCCCAAATCACCAAAGAGGTTACTGAGACTCAGAAAAGTGAACAGCCAAAAGTAAGAATCATTAAGTCAAGTCAAAGCCAATCAGGAAGAATTTATTAAGCACTTACTAGGCACTGTACTAAGTGCTGGAAATACAAGTAGAAAGGCAGTCCCTGCCCTTAAGGAGCTTATATTCTTATGGTGGAAGACAACAAATCAAAGGGAGCTGAAAAGTGGGGGTATAATCGGAGGTTGGGCCATGGTTAAGAAAGTCAGAGTCAGGAGTGCAGTCTAGAGAGGAATGAAGACAAGGTTGGCCTAATTATCCTCCTTAAAATGAGTCTTCTGGGAAGAACTAACCACTTGGAAGGAGAGGCCACATTGGAGTGGTATTCCAGGGTGAAAAGGTTTCTATAGCATAGGAGACAAAATCTTTGGGACTCGGGTACACAGATTATTTCCTTAAAAACAGAAATCACATTCTGTATGAAACAGGTTTCGAGTTGAATAATAGGACCATAGATTTAGAGTTGAAAGGGACCTTAGATCTCCCTTAATACAATCTCCTTCATTTTATAGATGAGGAGATAAAGACCCAGAGAGGGGAAATGACTTTCCCAACACCACAAATCTCATATTGAACCTAATCTCTGGTACTCCACTCCTTTGCACAATGCTGACTTCCTCTAACTCTGGCAAAGCATCTCTAGGGTAGAATGACCTCTTCTGCAGAAGGGTAAGCCAGTTCTCATGAAGCCTTATCTCTGGGGAACTCCATAAATTTTCACTTAGAGGCCAGAACCTTGGCCTCACTCAATATCTCCAGAGAAGTCTAAATTCCTAGACAGATAGTTACAACTAATCCAGTAATGGATCCATTGCTGTTCAGTTGTGTCAGACTCTTCATGACTCCCTTTGGGGCTTTCTTGATAAATATACTGGAGTATTTTGCATTTCCTTTTCCAGTTTAATTTAAGATGAGGAAACTGAGGTAAATGGGTTAAGTGACTTACCCAGGGTCACACAAGTATCTGAGGCTGCATTTGAACTCAGGTCTTCCTGATTCCAGGTCTGGTGCTCTTCCCATTGTGCCTCCTAGCTGCTCATATCAAGGCTTTAGATTGTGCTTAATATCCCCTAAAAGGAAGATTAAAATCTCCATTAAAAGATCTTCCACCCTATACATAGTAAATGCTCAGTAAACATTTGATAGATGACAAGGAAAAGCTAGTCTAGGAGAAAAAAGATGCAAGAGAAAACCTCAAATACTCACAAAGCAATATGCTTGCATGAAGTTGTTCAAACCTAAGTTTTCCAGCTGTTTTTGTTACTTATTAGCTCCATGTCCATGTCACTTAACCACTGTGGGCCACAGTTTATTTTATCTGTAGAATGGAGACCATAATAACTGTACATCGCTCACATGGCGCTGTTGTGAAGCCTGGGTGAGATAATGTATGCAGACTTTTAAGCACATGCCGACTGCTGGTTATTATTAGTAGGTGCTAATGAACAGGCTGAAAACTGAATATAAAGGTGTGAGGAGACAGAACCTTAACTAGGAATTTTGGGCCCTAGGGTAAATTCATCTGAGCTGGGGCAGCATGGAAAGTGTGGTCATTCCAGGGGCAGGGTTGAGGGAGATGGAAGACAGAGGTCTTGGAAGTTGAGGAGAATGAGGAAGAACTTAGAGACCAGGGTCCTTAAGGAGGAGCTGAATAAAGGGATAAAGACAGAAGATGAGGTGAATGTTGCTGTTCAATTGTTTTTCATGTCTGACTGAGTCATGTCTGACTCTCGTGATTCCATTTGGATTTTCTTGGCAAAGATATGGGAGTGGTTTGCCAGTTCCTTTTCCAGCTCATTTTACAGATAAGAAGGCAGACAGGGTAAGTGATCTGCCCAGGGTCACACAGTTAGGAAGTGTCTGAGATTGAATTTGTACTCAAGTCTTCCTAACTTTGGGCCCAGCATGCTACTACCCACTGTTCTGCCAAGCTGCCTGATGAGGTGAATAAAGATTGTAAACTGGGGTGTTGAACTTATTGGGGAGGAAGGAGAATGACCTGGTGATCTAAAGAGGGCAACTGTAAGGATTTGGACATGATAGAGTCTACTTTACAGGAAGAGAGAAACTTACCAAGTCATGGTTGCAGAGGGAGGCCTGAAAGGGACTGTGAGGGGCTACCACCTCTTCTTGGCTCTGTATGAGGGGAACAGCCAATGTAGGAGAAAGTACCAAGAGATGGGGCATCTAAGTGAGAAAGCTGGTTTTCATCAAGTACCAGAGATGGATAGAATCAGAGAAGAAGAGATTTAGGGCTACAGGATAATAGATTTATAGTTGAGAGTGACCTTGAAGTTCATCTCATCCAACTCTCATTTAATAAGCACAGAAATTAAGAATTTTAGTGACTTGAACCAGGTTACATCAACAATGGTAGAATCAGGATTTGAGCTCAGGTCCTCTGACTCCAAATTTAGTCTTCCCATGGCATCACAACATATGTTTCTCAGAGAGCACAAGAGCCTGGGGGGGCAGAGGCTAGTGACTGGAGAAGAGTCTAGGGCTTCGCATATTTCAGGGAATGGCATGATGCTGACCTGTGCAGTCAGTAAGAATTTGACTTTGCTACTGAGCTGTGGTATGACGAGGACAGTTATACCCTAGGGGGAAGGAGAATGTTCTCCCATGCTGGCATCTGGGGTACATCCCTCCATTATCCCGTTGCATAGAAGTCCCATGGCAGAGGCAGATCAATATAGTAGAAAGAACACTGGACATGGAATGAGAAGTCTTGGGTTCCAATCCTGGCTCTATTACTTACTATCTTCCTGATCCCAGGGCCCTCCCATCTCCAAGAGGTGTTACAAAGATCAGATGAGATGATATTGTAACTGAGGTGATGATGAAGACCCCTGATTTCCTGGACTAGTCAGTCCAGGGATGCCCCTAATCACTCCTGTAATTTATGTAAGATATTCTGCAAGGAGTTCGGAAGATGGAGGCTGCTATTTTTCTTAGACAAGATTACTTAGAGGCCCTAGAAATGGGACAGACTTGAAGAAGGAGAAGGCAAGGGTCTTCTTCCAGCAGACCATTGACCCTGAAAGGGAAGGAGAAGAGAATGAATTTATATAGCACCTACTATGTGCCCAGCATGTGCTAAGCACTTTACAAATATCTTACTTGATCCTCACGCAAACCTGAGAGGTAGGTGCAGTTATTATTCTTATTTTACAAGGTAAGGAAACTGAGGCAAAAAGAAGTTAAGTGACTTGTATGGGGTCACAAATCTAACATGTGTCTGAGACTAGACTTGAACTTTGCTTTCCTGACTCCAGGACCAGTACTCTATCCATTGTACCACCTCGCAGCCAAACTTGATTTGAGGAACGCTTCATCTTTAGGGAAAGGGCTTCCAAGGATCAATGGTGCTCTTTGGGATGTCACTTGGGCTTTATCAGCTAGGTGTATTGCTGGACCTGGAGTCAGGAAGACTCATCTTCCTGAGTTTAAATCTGTCTTCAGACACTTAGCAGCTCTGCGACCCTGGGCAAGTTACTTAACCTTGTTTGCCTCAGTTTCTCATCTGTAAAATAAGCTGGAGAAGGAAATGGCAAACCATTCCAGTATCTCTGGCGAGAAAACTCCAAGTGGGGTCACAAAGAGTTGGACAAGACGGGAAAAGAACTCAACAGTAACAAATCTTGGTTTAGAGAGAAAGCCTGGGGATAAGTAGGAATTTATTTCTAACCCATACTCCCACCCTGGAGATGGGTAGACTGTCAGGCTGGAAAGGGATGGTTCAGGTCATTTATTCCTCTAGCCTCATTTTATAGAAGAAGAAACCAAGGCCCACAGAGTCACACAGCTCAAGGTCACCTGCTCAAGGTCACACAGCTATTGAGAAGCTTCCTAAGACTTAAACCCAGTGCTTTCTATATGATGCCACAGATGTCCGGGACTGGCGTCACCTGGAGTCAAGGAATCTATGTTGTTTCCCTTTCTGAGGGTGGCTGGTTGGGGGAAGGAAGTGTGGTAGAAGTGGCCATGGATACTCTACCCAGCGGCCTGGTCTCCTGGGTGGGTGATCAGGCTTAAGCCCTCCCCAGTTCACCCCTCTTGCACACTAAACATTCCAGGATCACAGTCTGTCCAGACATCTCTTCTTCATCCCCATGTACCCTTGCAGGTGGCGGTCTCTCATTTCACTCCAGAGATCAGGGTGCCCTGTCCTGTGTGCGTGCAGGCCTCATTGTCTATGCAGCCAGCCACTGTTTGGCCATTAAGGGAATGAGCTGTGAAAGCCATTCTCCTCCCTTGGCAGGGCCAGTGGCTCAGCAGTGAAGAGGAGGGGGGAAGAGAGAGAGGGAGTGAGAAACTGTGTGACAGCCAGCCAAGGAGACAGAGACACATAGAGAGGTCAGGAGGCAGAGACAGACCTGGAGGGCGAAAGACAGACTATGAGACAAAGAGAGGGAGAAAGCAACAGAATCAGAGAGACAGAGAAACAGAGGCAGGAGGCAGGGGGCAATGGGGATCAAGGCAGAGACAGAGAGTTAGAGGCAGAGACAGACAGAACAAAGCACAGGTTCAGAGACAAAGGGCAAAGAAACAGAGGAAGGGGGATAGAGAGACAGGTGGTAGAGAGGGGTGGGGATAATGGAGAAAGGAATAAACAGAAGCCAAGAGTCAGAGACTCATATAGAGGGAGAAATACCAGGAGATAGATAGATAGATAGATAGATAGAGAGAGAGAGAGAGAGAGAGAGAGAGAGAGAGAGAGAGAGAGAGGAGAGAGAGAGAGAGAGAGAGAGACTAAACAAGAGAGGAGAGACTTAGTATTATTTCTCTACATTCTAAGTGATGGAATGCTTTCTCCCTTAATCACACAGGGAATTTCTGTCCATTTCGGCATTGTTTTCTTCTTTTTCTGCAGGCTCTTCTTTCCCCCCATCCCTGAATCTCCAGATGACTCTCCTCCTAGCCCCAGCCTCAGGTCTCCATCTTCCCTCTCCACCAGGTATATGACAGGTCTCCACACAGACACTTCCCTCACCTTCTGCTCCTCTCTTTTCTTTCTGGGGGCCCTGGCAGGGACCAGGGGATTCTGTGGGGATCCTCTGGCAGCAGTGGGGGAGAGGGAGAATAGAGATGGAGACAGACGAAGTAAGGAAAACAACGGAGCACACAAGGGGTCAGCAAATAGGAGGAAGAATTATTCACTCTGTGTGTGTGTGTGTGTGTGTGTGTGTGTGTGTGTGTGTGTGTGTGTACGATGCTCTTTGACTTGTTCCCTGAGATTGAGTTCAATCCTAGTGGGTCATCTGATCTGTCCTTTCTGAGTTGTAGCCCATAACCTCTTTGGCCCGACATCACACAATCTCCATGGTTAGTGCACAATAAAGAATTTTTGCATTTTCTTTTTTTGCAGGGAGGGGTAGTCTTTCCAGATGACTTTGGGGCCAGGATTTGGGAAGAGACTATAAAGCTGCAGGACTATTTAGGGGAAGTGAGTAGGAAGGAGGCAACATCATATTCTTTTGCGGGCTAAGATATTTACATTCTGTAAGGACTGATAATAATAAATGGGAGCAGCTAAGTGGTGCAGTGGATAGAGCATCACAATCAGTCAGGAAGATCTGAGTTCAAATCCAGCCTTGGATACTTTCTACCTACACAGTCCTGGGCAAGTCACTTAACCCTATTTGTCTCAGTTTCCTCATCTGTAAAATGAGTTAGAGAAGGAAATGGCAAACCACTCTAGTATCTTTACCAAGAAAACCCCAAATGGGGTCATCAAGAGTCAGATGTGACTGAAGTGATTCAGCAACAAATATTAATAACAAGTGACATTTTCATAGGGTTTACTCTGTTCTAGGCACTGTGCTAACCAACGTATTATTATTAATAATTAAAATTATTTTATATAATATTATAATTATATTATATTATTATAAAATAATTTTTATTATAATTATTATCTCATTTTTTCCTTACAACAACCCTTGGAGTTAGGTGCTATTTATTATTCCCATTTTATAGAGGCAGAAGCTGAGGCAAATAGAGGTTAAGTTTCTTGCCCAGGGTCACTTCTCTAGTAAATGTCTGAGGCAGGATTTGAATTCAGGTCTTCCTGACTCCAGACCAAGCACTCAATCTACTGCACCACCTATCTTAACCTGCCCCTCCCCTATTAACAGCTGTTTCCTTCCCCCCTCCCAACTCCCTTTTCTCTAACAATACCTTTCTTCCTGTGTCTCACAGTCTCATCCAGGCCATATAGGAAAGAATAGCTAATGATTTCAGTGATACATTTCTGTGTGTGTATGTGTGTTGGGGGCTGACTAGGGGACACCTGATCAATTAAGTCCTCCAATTCTCTTGATAAAATTATAGAATGTAAGAGGCAGATAACAGAGACAATGACAGGTAAGAATGTGCTGATTATAGATTTTGAGTGTCTATCTACATCTTGTAAGGGCATTAGATTTTTGAGTATCTCACTTTTATCTGAATAAATCAGGAAATACTGAGACTGGCAGACACAACGTACTTAACTATGGGCTCAGGTGATCTGGGCATCGTTTCTCTGGACTCTCATTTATACAGAAGATTTCCAAACAGGACACCAATCCTGATAAGTCAGGTGAGAAGAGACAGCCATTAATGAAGAATTCAGCTGTTGAAAGTTCACTCCATCTTTTCTTTTACACCCTTTGGAGAGGAGGGGAGTGGGGATCTTTCCCCACCCTATGAAGCAGTGACTTTTTGAAGCAGAAGTACATAGCACAGGAGGAGGACAAAGTTCAACTTCAGAATCTAATCAAGTTAGTGAAAGGAGTTGAGAGTCTGACCCCTAGAGCTGGGATTCTGTTTGGGAGATGGTAGGTCCCAGTGCAAAGGCTTCTGTTGCTCTTAGAGAATGACTTCTCATTCTTTCCTAAAATACCTAGTAACACTAAGTCAGGATTTCAGCTGACCTCGAACCTGAAGACAGTGGACAATATTGCTAAACAGTGGAACCATATGCTTTGCCCAGAAATAGGCCCAGTGGAAATAGAGAATCAGAGACATTTCAAGAAAATGAAAGTTGGGGGGGAGGAGGAGGAGGCTCAGTAGTCCCAAAGGTATGGGTACATATATAGCTTACACATGTATATATGCATATGTGTGTGTGTATATGTACCCACCTGTGTCTGACACATGTATACCTCTCCAAGAAAGAAAAGAAGGAAGGAAAGAAAGCAGAAAGAAAGAAAAAAGAAAGAAAGAAAAGAAAAAAGCAAGCCATGTTGCCCACCTATAAGTTTGGTCTGTCTTTCCTTCCTTGCTTCCTTCCTTCTTTCTTTCCTTCTTTTCCTTCTTCCTTTTTTGACTTGAAAAAGCCAAGGTTTCCCACCTCATCCTGGGTCATCTCCAGTTGTCCTGATTTGTATCTGGCCACTGGACCCAGAAGGCTCTGCAGGAGAAAGTGAGGCTGATGACTTTGCACAACCCTCCCTCACTTAAATCCAATTCATGTTCATCACCTCCCTGATGTCATGGTGGCCCTCTTTGAGAAGGAAGGACAAATTGCATCCTCTCCACTTGTGAACTCTGTCTGTGTTTCCTCTACCCACTGATATTGTATGTATTTGTGGGAAAGAATGCCCCATGTTTATTAAGAAAGTGTTTCGACATTTTCCTTACTGTGCTATTCCAGGAAATACCTTTGCTTTGAGTTAATTGTGTCCTCTGACTGACTATAGAAAAGTAAATACAGTGATGGGGCTCTTGAACCATACTTTTAGGAATACTGACTCATGGAGTGCTTTGAACCTAGAGTGGTCATTCCTGGGTAGATCCAACCTTTAGGTACGTGTGGAGAATAGCCCAGATTGATCCTACATGTTCTTAGCTTGCTAGAACTTAGCAGTCATCTAGTCCGATGCCCTCATTTTATTGATGAGAAAATTGAGATGAGAGGATAAATGTCTTTCCCAAAGTCACAAACTAGTTATTTTTTAAATTATTAATTTATTTGTTTTCAGTTTTCTACAATCACTTCCATAAGTCTTAAATTTTCTCCCTCTCCATCCCCAAGATGGCATGCAATTCTATGTGGGTTCTACGCATACATTCTCATTAAGCACATTTTCACATTAGTCATGTTGCATAGAAGAATTAAAATGAAAGAGAGAAACCATGAGAAAAACCCAAACAATAACACAAGAGAAAATATTCTGCTTCATTCTGTGTTCCAATTCCATAGTTCTTTCTCTGGATGTGGATGGCATTTTGCCTCAAGAGTCCATTGGGAATGTTTTAGGTCCTTGAATTGCTATGAAGGACTAAGTCTACCAGAAAAATTCCTCACACACTGTGGTTGTTACTGTGTACAGTGTTCTGATTCTGCTCCTTTCATTCAGTATCAGTTCATATAAGTCCTCCCAGGCCTCTCTGAAGACTTCCTATTCATCATTTCTTATAACACAATGGTATTCCATTACATTCATATACCACAACTTGTTCAGTCATTTCCCAGTTGATGGGCATCCCCTTGATTTCCAGTTTTTGACCACCGCAAAGTGCTGCTATAAATATTTTTGTACATGTGGGACCCTTTCCCATTTTTATAATCTCTTTAGGATACGGCCCTAGAAGCGATATTGCTGGGTCAAAGGGGATGCACATTTTTGTAGTCCTTTGGGCATAGTTCCAAATTGCTCTCCAGAATGGTTGGATCAGCTCACAGCTCCACCAAGAATGAATTAGTGTTCCAACTTTCCCACATCTTCTCCAACATTGATCATCTTCCTATTCTGGCATGTTAGCCAATCCAATAGGTGTGATGTGGTACCTCAGAGTTTTTTCAATCTGCATCTCTCTAATCAATAGTGATTTATTAGCATTTATTAGCATTTTTTAGCATTATTAGCATTTTTTATATGACTATAGATAGCTTTAATTTCTTCCTCTGGAAACTGCCTGTTCATATCCTTTGACAATTTATCAATTGGGGAATGACTAGTCATTGACAAAGTTATTGATGAAGGAGAAACTTGACATTACATTGTTGTTGTTTACCTTTCATTTTCAAAGAGAACCAATGACATGGCAGAGAAATGTCTTGACTTGCAAGTGAATTGGATTTAAGTGAGGCAGAGCTGCACAAAGTTGTCAGCTTCACTCTCTCTTCCAGAATCATCAAAGTCCGGTGGCAGGACAAAAGTCAGGATGATTGTCGGTGACCCAGATGCAGTGGATGTTCTGGGCATCTTCGATGTCTGTCCAAGCTCTATGCGCTCCACTGCTTCAGCTGCCTTCATGGTGAACAAGTTGTTCTCATCTGCTCATTCCGCTGGGGGAAGGCTTCACATGCTTGGGGTAGACATCCTCCTCGTTCCTCAACAGGTTTGAGGTCAGTTGGTTACCCTCAGCCTGGTTTAGCCCATGTGCTGAGAAGGTGAGAGAGTTGGGTGAAGGTGGACACTAAAAGTTTATAGTACAGTAGAGAGTGTACAAGGGCTAGGGTTAGTAGAAAACTGAGGAGGCCACATGGTCCCATGAAAAGACTATTGGATTTGGAATGAGGTGACTGGGGTTCCCGTCTTACTTTGCCACTCACTACCTGTGTGACCTCCGGTAAATCCCTCATCTCTTTATAGCGTTGCTTCTCCCCATGGATGCCTCTCCAATGCTCAACTTTCCACCCAAGTAATGTAACAGAGAAAAATTTCTGCAACAGGATTCTCCCCTCCTGTCAACTTACTGAGATCCTTGGAGGGAAGCCCAAAGTGACTGAAAGATGCCCTAAGTACAAATAAGGATGAGGATCCCAGGACCACTGCTTTATACTTCCCAGAATAAATAAAGACCAGTTTGCTACCCAGTGTACCCTGGAGAGCCCTGGCCATCTTCTGAGACTGCAGCATCTTATGCTCAGCTTTTTGACTTTTTTTTTTCAAGTTTGAATATCTCAGTGGACCCCAGGGAGGCACAGATCTTGCCCTCAGGGGTCTCACATAGTCCCTTGTCTTCAAAGAAGTCCGATGGAATCGGATGGGTTTGGAATCAGATGACTGGGGTTACTATTTTACTACCTGTGTGACTCTGGGTAACTCACCGGACCCCTCTGGGTCTCCCTTTCCCCCCTCTTTTCTCTGCTTCCTGTAAGTCCCCCTTTCTACAAGAAGCCTTTCCTGATATTCTCATGCCTTCCCTCTGTTGATTATTTCCCTCCTTTTCCTTTTTCTGTGCTGTCTCCACCATCAGACCGAGAGCTACCCAAGAGCATGGACTGTGTCTTTTGCCTTTCTTTGTATCTCCAGTGCTTTGTACAGTACCAGGCACATAGTAGATGCTCAGTAAATGTTTATTGACTGATTGTAAGATGATGGGGTTGGACTAGATGACCCCTAAAGTCTATGATCTATGATCCTTATCTCTATGGTCTATGAGTTCAAAAGCCCCCTCTCCCCCAACTTATTCCTTGTGTGACTATTGATAAATCACTTAAGTTCTTTGAATATCCTTTTCCTTATCTGTAAAATGGGAATAATTTTACAATTTCTCCCTGTGTATTTGGAGAGTCCCCAAACTGATGAGGGAAATATAGCTCCAATTCCCAGGAGGTTCCCGGTCTCATAAGGGAAACAGGGCCTGTCCTGGCTTCAGAAATACTATACCACAACCAAACCAGGATAACCCTAGGAACAGCTGGACACAATTGTAACCAGTACTTCTTAGAGGCAGCTAGGTGGCACAGTAGATAGAATTCTGGATCTCAAATCAAGAAGACCTGAATTTAATCTAGCTTAGACACTTCTTAGCTGTGTGACCTTGGGCAAGTCACTTAACTTCTGTTTGCCTCAGTTTCCTCAATTGTAAAAAGCACCTACCTTCCAGGGTTGTTGTGAGTCTCAAATGAAATGACATTTTTAAAGTGCCTGGCACATAGTAGGTTACACACACAAAACACATACAGAGACACACACGAACATGTATGTATATATTTCTACATGTGTATATACACATATATGTATGTGTATGTGCATATATACATATGTATATACATATATACACACATACATACATACATACATACATACATACAATTTATTCCTGGGTGAGGGAGAAAAGTTAGATGAAGGCAGTCATGGGATAGGGGGTGGTGTGCATCAGGGAAGTACTCTTAGCCTACCTTTGAACTCAGGGATCCCATAGGACAAGAAAGTCAAGAACTGGCTTGGCTTGTACTCAGTTCACATGTTCACCTGCCCTTACTAATTGCCCTTACTGACCTCTTGAAAGGAACCTGTTGACTCTCCCTGGTCACGGCTCTATGCATCACTGCCTTCTGCCTGCTCTGAGAATGGCCTTGACAATACTATGCTCTCTCCTCCCTTCCTCCTCCTCTCCTTCCATATGCATTCTCAGCAGCCCTCCCTAAGGACAGATAAAAACACAGTCTAAGTTGAGTGTTGGTCAATGCTGCACTCTGATTGGCTGAGAAAGCTCTCCCTCTCAATAAAATCTGACAGTTATTTAGGAGATGTTGCTTTCCAGCTATGATCTCATTGCCTCTCTACAGTAGGCAGAAAAAGATCAGTGATTATTCTCCCCAACTTACTGATAGGGAAACTGAGGTCTGGAGAGAAGTAGATTTGTCTGAGCTCATCTAGTATTAGCTAGCTCCAGTATTGGGCTGTCCTCCAGGCCTTGTGGAGATGAGAACTTACAGACTCAAAATACAGTTTCACCCAATGTCACACCGTATCTTAGTGGCAGGCCTAGGTCCAAGTCTCCTGCCACCTAGTCCAATGTATTGGGGGGATGATGAGTATATCTAACTTTGCACATGTTGCATGCAGGAATGTACATGTAAATATATGTGTGTCTATAGTGATACACATGTTCAGACATTTTTCAATCATGCCTGACTCTTCTTGACCCCAGTTGAGGTTTTCTTGGCAAAGATCCTGGAGTGCCTTGCCATTTCCTTCTCTTCCTCATTTTACAGATGAGAAAACTGAGGCAAAAAGGATTAAGTGACTTCCACAGGGTCACAAAAGCTAGTAAGCATCTGAGGCTGCATTTGAACTCGAGTCTTCCTGTTTCTACATTCTGTTCCATATCCACTGAGCCACCTAGCTATCCCCTGCATATTCTCCTTGTCCCACCTGACTATTGGAGATGAAAGGAAGGAGTTTGTGGTGTAGCAGAATGAACTCTATTGAGAGTCAGAACTCGAATGTCTGTCCCTTAGGAGATGACCTATTTCTGTTTAGGCCTGTTTTCTCATCTATATCATCATCATCCCTTTGACATGCAGCATTTTATAGGATCATACGTTTAAAGTTGGAAGAGATTTCAGAGGACTTCAGGCATAACCCCCCTGCCCTCCCCCTTCATTTTACAGATGAAGTAATTGAAGTTCATGAAGGTTAAATTATTGATTTAAAGTCACTCAAGTAGCAATTGATAAAAGTGGGATTTGAACCCAAGGCCTGTGACTTAGGAATCACATTCAAAGCCCTATGGACTGGTCCACAAAATGCGTATTTATAAAGCACTTTCCCACTTATTGATCCTCCTGATAGCCCTTTGAGGCAGACAACACTTGTGTTGTTGCCTCCATTTTACAGATGGTAAAACTGAAGCTGAGAGATTAAACACAAGCTCACACAGCTATAACTGACAGAATCTGGTCTTTTTATGACAAGATTAACCTCTCAAAGCGAGAGAAGGAAACTGAATCATTTATTGAACTAAATGCAACAAGCATTTATAAGGGAGACAGGGCCCATCCTGGCCTCTGAATGTACCACCCAAAGACAACAGGAACTGTGGGATACAACTGTACTTACTACTTCTGGGGGAGGGAAGAAATCTGAACTAAGGGGGTTTGAAATGAGCTGCAGAACAGTGCTATTCACTGGAGGAGATAGAAAGATTTCACTGGAGGAGGGACTCCATTTCTGCCCTCATAGTGCTCATAGTCAAATAGGGAGTGGATTGAGCACCAACCTGGGAGTCAGGAGACCTGGGCCCTAGTTCAGATTCTGCTGCTACCTCAGAGGAGGATACTTAGGCAGATCAATTTATCTTAGATGCTCTCTGGAGGTCCTTCCAGCTTGGACACCTTGGGTTTATATAATTCTCCCATGTGATGTCTGTAGCCCTCCTAGGAAGGCCCTATCCTAAGATAACCTCTCTCTCTCTTTTCTTTAGAAGCTTTAAAAAAAAAAACTCAGTCTCTCTATGCTGGGGACTCCCCAAGTGTTCTTTTGGTCTCTCCTTCCCTCTGTCTCCAGAAACTGAGATTTGGATGTCATTAGAGAGAAAGGAGACTTCCATGATGTTTCTAGGCGTTGTCCAGGAGGTGGAAGGGTAAGAACTTGTCCTGTTTGCCCTTTGGGGAAGAGCTAGGGAGTAGCAGCAGCCTGAGCCCCTGAGGGAGGGCCAGGGGACACCCAGGTGGCATTGGAGAGGAGGCTTGAGCTGCCCCCCAGGTCCTCTCTGCACCTTCCTCTGCCCCCTTTTCTTTCTCTCTGGTGTCTTATCTGTGGGGATCAAGTTCCCAAGAAAAAGTCAATCTCCTTTCCTCCTCAGTAATGAATGGGAAAGTCTCAGGGAAGGAGGGGCTATTTTTAGTTCAAAGGCCAGAATTCGGGTCCACAGACGGCTGGGTCTAGGGTGCTTTGGGGCAGAGTGGAGGGGGAAGGGGAAAGAGTGTCAGGGGAGGTTTGGGGGTCAGGGTCCACCACCTTTTCTCTGCTCCTCAGGTTAGTGGGGAATTGTTTCCAAGGCAACAGCATTGGTTCTAAAAAATTACCATTTATATTTCTTGGTTTGGGAAAGAAGAAAGGGGGGAAGGAGCAAGGTTTCAGTCAGCAAATAGTTATTGGGGGGGTGGGTGGGAATATGAGCCAGCAGAGGGAGGGGGGCATCAGGCTCCAGTGCATCCCGTAAAGATCTCCAAATAGCGCCCCCCCAGGCAAAGGAAGAGATTCTGTCCTTATGCCCCATTCCAGCCCCCAGTTGTATGTCCCCTCCCTCATCCTCAGTTATCTCCCTGTCTTGTACCATTATCAAGTCAGGAAAGTTGACTTCTTCATCCCTTATTGTCCCCTTTTTCTTGTGACCCACCTGAGGAAAAAAAAAAGTACTCTGTCCTCATTCCCTTCATGTGTTTCCTGTCTACATTTCTTCCCCCATATCATTACTTCTGCTGGAAGATTCTTCATTCCTATTTCTTAACCCCATGCTACTATGTGTACCGTCTCTTCATGTCCTGTGTCCTTTTCTCCATCTCTCTTTGTTTTTGCATCTCCCTTTCTTTCATCACTGCGTCACCCTCCTTCTTACTACAAACTGAGAGAGGAGGAGACCTAGGTGTGGGGAACCTTGCTGGGGAGTTAATAAAAATGTCCACAACTTTTTATCAGCCTCATGAGAAACAGAGGGGGTGGGGAGGAAAGGGAGAGATAGCTCTTTGTGGAGAGGGGTTGGGGGCGGGGCATCATTGAACATGCCAGCCATGAGGCGTGTGGAGACATGAAATCAGCTGGAACAGGTTTTTAAATTAGTTTTCCAACAGTTTTCTTGATGGTGGGTCCACAATCCTTAGCTCTGCCAAGAATTCTGCCAGTTTCTCACAGCCAATGGAACCACTTGGGAAAATTAAGAAGTGGGCCAGTGTAGCCCTAACCACTGCTCTTGACCCTGATCCCATTCTCAACTGACATCATCACTCTAAATATTCGTATGAACTATTTGTGCCCAACCTGAGTTCACAGTAGTCTGATCAGCCACAGTCAGACACACTATACTTTACCCTGGATGTAGTGATGTCATTTGGGTCCTCTTTGAACACAAAGGACAATAACCAACCAACCTTTCTCAGCTGTATCTTCGATCAGTCTCCATCCTTGATCTCAACTCTCTCTCCAATCCCAATTCCAACCATCTCTAACCCAATCCCAGTCCTATACTAGTGCAAACTCTAGCTCTTTCTCCAATCTTAACCTCAACCAAACTCAGAGCCATCCCAAATTCTAGCCCCAAACCTGTCTCTGTTCCCAAATTATAGAGGAGATTCAATTCATTATTTCACTGGTCTTTAGCTTTCTATGGAAATATTACAAATCCTTTTGAGGGTTTCCACTGCTGAAAGTATTGATCTCCATAGTGAGGGCTAGTGGAAGGGGGAGGGATGAAAAGACCCCAAAGGGGCTCTTGTTTGACCACAAGTAGTTTGAGATCAGCTGATTAGAATGTTAGAACATAGGTTGCATTCTATCCTCCCCAGCTCATAGCCAATTATAGATTGGTCTCCAACACAGATATAGCATCTTCTTCAATATTCCCTTCTCCTCTCCTTCCACTGCTCTCTTGTAATGATGGCGTCCATGGTCTCCTCAATCAAGGATATGCTGAAGGCACTTTGAGCCATCTAGAGATAGCAGATTGTTAAATTTTCATTGTCAGCATTTATATCTCAGAAATTTGATAATGCTATGAACCAAGGCTTGAGTTTTTATTTTGTTGATTGTCTGACTTAAGAAAGTAATGGAGAAATAATGTGGATTAAATTTATGTGTGTTGAATGTATGCTGGTTTTTCTTTTTCCAGGCAGCTGGTTAACAAACATTTACCAGCACACCCCTGGACCAAACCCAGTGTCAGGCCAAGCAGCTACTCTGGAAAAATTCCATACTACCCTCCCCTCATTGGGGATCCATACCCTGCCCACAATCCCTGAATCACTTCTGGGCTGCAGCTTGAGTCCCTCAGCAGACAGGTTCTGCCTCAGGGCTGAGGCCAATGAGTAATCTCCCCTTTTTCCATGCACAGTTTTCCTTTTTTGATGTTAAAGGGTAGCTAACACTGTATGAGCAACCATGGATGGGTGGTAATTACATTCTCTTCTCTTCAAATCCACCCTTCTTCTGAACTTTCTTATTTTTCTCCAGACAACCAACTATCTTTCTATTCTCTCTGGCTCCCCATCTTGGTGTTCTACTCCATTTCTTGATTTCTGCCACTGTGCAGACCCCAAAAGTTTCCAAATTTTGACATTCGTGCCTTTATGGAATCTCTCACAACCATCCCCTTTGCTCCACTCACACAAGAGCTACCCTAGTTCAGGACTCCACCATCTTTTGCCCAGAAGAGTGCAAGGAACTCCTAATACGTCTCCTTAAAGAAGGTCTCTCCTGGCTTCAATTCATCCTCCACGGAGTCAGCTTTGCAAGCGATTATCTTCAAGTAGAGGTCTGACCATTTCATGCCCCTCCTGCCTCTCCCCTTCTCAGTAAGCTCCAGTGACTTTCTATTGATTATAAGATCAAATATTATTCCAGTTTTATCTCATCCTTGAAAATTTTCTATTTAAGTTTTATAACACTCATAATTATTAGCATAGTAGCACTAATCTATAGAACTTATAAATAAATTAATATCCTTACATTGGGAGTACATGCTCAAAATTTTTTTACTGACAGTGTACGATGAAAAAAAATTTCAGACTACTGATTTACAGCATAAATTCAAATTCTTGAGTCTGGCATTCGAGGGTCTTGGTGCCAATCTGCCCTTCCAGTTTTATGTTCACATTATATTCTAGCCAAACTGGAACTTACTACACCCTAGAACACATAATTAGCTTTTCTGCTTTTGTGACTTTGTTCTTTATGTCTGAAAAGTTGAATCCACCCTAAACTCCCTAATTTCTAGAGCTGTTGAAGTTCTCCCTATTCTTCATTAGAATAGTAACTTCTTGAGTCCAGGGATTATCTGGCTTGATAGTATTTGTAATTCTCAGGGTTTAGCTCAGTGCCTGGCACAGGTTAAGTTATTTCAGGAGTATACAACTCTTCTTGGCCCTCTTTGGGGTTTCCTTAGCAAAGATACTGGAATGGTTTGCCATTTCCTTTTTGAGCTCATTTTACATATGAGGTAATTGAAGTAAACAGGGTGAAGTGACTTGCCCAGGGTCACACAGCTGGTAGGGAGTTGAGTGCAGATTTGAATTCAGGAAGATGAATCTTTCTGACTACAGGCCTGGTATTCTACCCACTACCCTCCTGGCACATAGTAACTACTTCATAGATGCTCGCTCACTCTATTCATCCATCTGTCTATCTATCTACCTATTTATCTATCCTCCGTCCATCTGTCTGTCTATCTATCTATCTATCTATCTATCTACCTATCTATTTATCTATCCTCCGTCCATCTGTCTATCTATCTATCTATCTATCTATCTATCTATCTATCTATCTACCTATCTATTTATCTATCCTCTGTTCATCTGTCTGTCTATCTGTCTGTCTCATGTCACTTGCCATGTTTTTTATGTTGGCATATATTTGTCATGTCTGCACCAACTAGACGTGAACTTCATAGGAGCAGGTCCTATCTGATCCATCTTTGCCCTGCCCTCTGTGCTATCATAGTACTTTTCACATAGTTGGTAAAGTTGACACTCATATATTTTAAATGACCTATTTGACCTTCTCTCACCTTATGGAAAATAGGCTCCACATGTAAAAAGTTCATTATGTTTAATATTTTTTTTGTCAAGCTTCAGGCAACCTCACATCAAGATTCTGTTGGCTGATGGTCAAACCTGAGTGGAGTGCCCAGGACTGCCTAGATAACTTGTTCCCTTGCTCTTCTGTGCCAGCCAGGCAGGCCTCCCCTTTGTGGGTTGAGGCCCAGCACATGCTGAAACTGCCTATGGCTCAGTCCAGGAAGTTGTGAGATTATTATCATGATATAGTATAAAGAACACTGTACAAAGGATTCATAGGATTCACTGTTCATAGGATTATAGGAATAGCACTGAAAATGCCTTCAAGATCATCTAGATCAGGGGTTCTTAATCTTTTTCGTGTCCTGGACCCCCCTGGCAGCCTGGTGAAGTCTATGGACCCCTTCTCAGAATAATGTTATTAAATGCACAAAACAAAATCCCTAGGATTACAAAGGAAATCAATTATGTTGCAATATGGCTATCAAACTATAAAAAAGAAAAAATTGACCCCATATTAGTCCTATATGTATATATGTGTGTATACATATATATGTTTTGTATATATGCATATTGCATGTATATATGTATATATAATATAAAAGTTAGGAATATATACATATATGTACACATGTATATATACTAACCTGGAATTTTGAGTTTATATAAATATATACATATATGTGTGATATATGTGTATTATATCCATTGCGTATTTTATGTGTATGTTATATATGTTGTATGTGTATGTGCATATATATGTATATATGTGTATATGTGTGTATAGATATACACACATATATATTATAGGGAGGAATAACTCACAGCTTTGTTAAATGACTTTGAACAAGTCATTTAACATATCAATGGGCTGGAGAGACAGTGCCAATCTGTATGGGTAGAATAAGCTTCTCACTGAAAACCCCTTACACTGATAAAATCTCCTTCACCCATGCAAATTGGCATTTTCTAACCTAAATTCTTAGGGAGTTACTTGAGGCATTGAAAGGGTCACATGGCCAACGTGTGTCAGACAGGCAGGATTTGAATCCAGACCTTTCTGATTATGAGGCCAGCTTTTCATCCACTATACCACGCAGTCTCTCTTATATTTTTTTAACCGATGAGGAAACTGAGGCCAAGAGAGTGGAAATAACTTGCCTACGGCAACCCAGCTAGTAGCATGCAGATCCAAGTCCTCTGACTCCAAATCCGGAGCTTTTTCCACTGTAGTATGCAGATTTTTGAAAAATTTGTGTTCAAATCCTAATTCTGCTACTTGTCTAGCCTCATGTCCTTGGATCAAGTCTCTGGGCCCCAGTTTCCTTATCTTACTATGGGCACAATAAGACTTGTTCTTATGTGTCTTTTATCTTATTGGGCATAGATCAAATGAAATGGTGTTTGTGTAATGGGGAATGTATACATACTCAGATCACCTAACATGGAAGCACCTTGTTTCTGGGAGAAGACATCCTGAAGCATCCTCCTATGTGAGGAAGAGCAGTTTCTTTTGCTTGGCTTCATAACTGGCACAGGATGTGTGTTTAAAGACTAAGTGACTGTGACACTTGCTTGGTGTTCATGGAGGGTAAAGGTCCACCCACAGCCTGAGTGCCACAAACCAAACTAGAAAGTAGGGAAAGGGTCATCTCCTCCTCCCCTTCTGTTTTAGGTACCATGGCCTAGAGAAATGGACCTGCTTGTTTGATTTCATCGGTCTTTTTCAGTTTCATAATCCCCTCTGAAATCTCTGAGCCGTGGCAACTTTGGAGCAGGGTTTCCGGGCTGGATGCTGCAGCCAGTCAACTGGCAGGACAACCCTTAGAGTCCAGGGTGTCTGGGACTAGAGCCCAAAGAGGAGCTTTGGACTTGGAACTTGGGACTGTGTTGTGTAGGAACTGAGCTAAGCTGTGAACTTAATCACCTTCCTGTCCTCAGAGTATGAGGTGATATGGCCCTGTGTGTTGGGAAGTATGTTTGTTGTTATAATTTTAATATTATAATTTTGAAATAAATATTTCTTTATAAAAGGTACCGTACTCTTAAGTGCAATGGAACTGGGTTGCAAGGTATCTCCTACAGTTGGGCCTGGGAGCCAATGGCAGAGAGAGCCTAGATACCCCCAAATCCCTTTAAGAGTACTGGAGAACCCTGGGGGAGAAGGGAGATATCCCAGGTAGTGGGGCCAGAGTAGTTGCTGTTACAGAGATAAAGCATTTTGAAGAATCTTAAAGCATTATGTAAACACTGTCCCAAAAGTAAGGCAGCATGGGCAGCTAGGTGGTGTCACTAGTGCACAGAGTGCTGGGTCTGGAGTCAGGAAGCAACCATCTTCCTGAGTTCAGATCTGGTCTCAGATGCTTACTAACTATGTGACCCTGGACAAGTCACTTAACCGCTTGCCTCAGTTTCCTCATCTGTAAAAATGAGTTGGATAAGGAAATTACAAACCACCCCAGTATCTTTGCCAAGAAAAACCCAAAAGGGACCCCAAAGATTAGGATAAGACTAAACACTGTACAAAGCACTGTTATAATTCCTGGTCCCATGGTGCTCAATATATGTTAGTTGAATTAAGTTCTCCTTCTTGTATTGACAGAGAAACAGAAGCCAGAGAAGTTGAGACCTTCTTCAAGGTCACATAGTCACACACAAGGTCACACACAAGGTTAACTTAGGTCCAGAGCTCCAAGGTCTCTACTTCTCATCCTGCTGTATATCCACCATCCTCCCCAAGTCCATATCCCTGGGGACCTTGGACCATTCACAGCTGTGATGACCAGGGCTGTTGCTGCTGCATCATTATGGTGATAATTTCATAACATGCAATCCCTCCTCCCCCCCATCACCTCCCAGTGTGAAATAAGCTGCTTAA